>JANHGC010006021.1:333368-343602 GCA_027560395.1 Boaedon fuliginosus | reverse complement strand
TAACGGCTTTGCGGAAGGCCAGTAAAGTAGGGGTGATCCTAATCTCGGTGGGCAGTTCGTTCCAGAGGGTCGGCGCCACCACAGAGAAGGCTTTAGTCCGGGGGCCCGCCAGCTGGCATTGTCTGGCTGACGGGACCCCAAGTAGGCCAACTCTGTGGCTTCATTCAGGCCTCCCGCCCAGGGATGGGTTTCTCCCTGTTCGCTGGTTACCCGCTTTGTGGACGCGCTTCCGATTCAGCTGCCAAAAGCGTGCTGCGCGCGATCGACAGAGAAATCTTCGTGGTATTCTGAAAATACTCTGATCCAACAGCTGTGCACATAGCAATCGAGGGGCCAAGAGTGAAGAATAGGAGAAGCTGATAGCTGTGGTGGCAGAGACTCAGAAGGATCAGAGATTGCCCACTGCTACTAAAGCTTTCAAATAAGAGGCCCAAGGACAGAATAATGGCATATAGTGTGAGCTCCAAGCCATCTAGATCAGTCTGCAACTATTTTAAGGAGTGAGTCAGCAGAGAGAAAACTGCTAAGCATCATTTAACCACAGGGGTATTTTAAGCACCTGCAAAGAATTTACTAAGCGGTTTGAGGAGGAAGGAGCTTTCTCTTGTGCAGAACTTAATGTAGAACTGGGGAGACATCTGGAATCCTATTTAATTTAGTTTTGTTTTGTTTTTAGGAACCGCTGCAGTTTCTCGGATATAAAGACGTGGCCAAATTGGTTGCTTCTGCGACTCCAGGTAAACTAAACCCCTGCCCATCTTGGCTTTGAATAGAAAGGTTGAGAAGGTATTGTTCAGGGAATGGTAAATGTCTTACCAATTCAGGAGATGGTGGTGCAGCTATCCATGGACCATGATATAACAGGAAAGAAGTCCCACCTCATGAATAATTCCATTTGGGAATTTTTAGGAGAATGTGGCTGTCAGCTTCATATACAGTATTATAGGATGATATATGTTAGCTGAACACATTCCAGTGTGACTTTCAAATCGGGTTTCGGGATCAAAACTGCTTTTGTCATCTCAGCAGATGACCAATTCTAGGGGAAAGAGGAAGAAGCATCATTCATTTGAATCAGCTATTTTATATTGTTTGGGTTCTCTAGGGATTCTATGCAACTCAGAGCTGCTCTTATGATCTTTCTTAATATTTTTCTTTTGAATCACCTTCACTTTCTTCTTTTTATTCTGCATGGAATTATTTCTTGTGTTACTTATCTCCTACTTTAGTACCCAAAATATGGGGCACTTTCCTCTAGCAAATGGTAAAGTAAAAAAAAGTCCAAACCTAATTCAAAGTCCAGAATCTAACAAATCAGAATAAAATGCAAAAAAAAAAAAAAAACAACCAAAAAAACCCACCCTAACTCAAAACATAGTTTATCAAATGTGCCAAGGAATGTCTATAAAAGCATCCTTCCATATCAGTAATATAACTCTTCATCCATAACACTAAGATATTTCTGCTCAACCTCAGAACTGTCAGATTGCAGTTTTTTGCAGGACTCCTTTCTATTGTCCTGGCTGCCTGATATCTATCTGAAAGAGCAATGTCATCAAGAGGGTTGGGTATTGATGGTATCTACAGTATATGCAAATCAGATCCAGTTCTATTGCTCCATGTCATGAGAGACAGATGAGATCATTGGAATAGTCCTTGAATGTTTTAATGAGTTGTATGAAGGCCAATCCATAGAAAGAGGAGAGCCATTTTGGTGTAGTGGTTAGGGCATCAGACTAGAAACTGGGATACCATGAACTCTACACTTATCTATGCAGAAAGCCAGCTAGGTGACATTGGGCCAGTCACTGTCTCTCAGCTCTAGGAAGGAGACAATGGCAAACCACCTTGCCAAGAGCAACAGAATGGATTATTAGCTCTTATATATCTGAGAATGGGTAGGTCCCTATTCCAACAAGTAAGCAGATTTCTAGATTTCTTCTCGTTCATCACAACAAGCATAGACAGAAGTCTGGTACAAGTAGTTACCTTCTGTTGTGTTCTTATTACACATCTTCCAGGAAAGACTACAGTTTTGTCTCACTAGTCAAATTGGTTGCCTTTTGTCAAGAGATACTGTAAGTCAAGAGATACTGTAAGATAACATGGAAGGTCAATCTATCCAGTGCCTTACTCCAGTCTTTACTAACTTGGGAATTTTGTGGGAATAAATAATAATAATATGCTTAAATGAATCAGCAATAAAATGGGGGTGGGGGTAGAGGACATGGCTAATCATAGCTCTGGACCAAGCAAAAAGACTAGTTTTGCCAAAATGCTTGCAACCTAGAAAGAAAAAAAATGAAAGTGATTTCACCATTAGCTATCAATATTTAATCAGAAACATAAATCTTACTCTCTTTTTTTCGGTGTTTCTGTCTTTTATCTCTTCGTTTTCTTCACAAAAAAAGGCTTCAAAGCAAAAAGGAATCTTTTATATTCTATTTGTTGATTCCCCAAGAGTTTCATAGCTGAAAGTATACAGAATATAAATATCCCTTTAATGTTTTTAGACTGTTTTCTCCTCTCCTCCTCCTCTCCAAAGTTTTTATTGCTCATTATTATGTGAATATTCTGGGCTATATTTTATGCCAATTATTTCTAATCACCAGGATCATTTTAATTCATAACTTTTGGCAATCATTGCCTTTAAAGGATTTTAAACACAAAATAAGTATTTTTAGATTTGTGATTTTTTTTTCTAGTTAGGCTTTAACACCTTTAACTGGAATATATTAGACAAAAAAATTAGCCTAGGACTTTCTAATCAAGAGTTAATAATTCTGCATAACTTTTCTGGATACTTGTACCAAAATGATAACCAGCCAGTTGATCTTTCTACAGAATAATTCTTTCTACCACATCTTCAAAGTTCACAAGCATTTCTATTAACTGGTATAGCTAGTCTACTAGAACTTTACTAGAATTTACTAGATTGGTATATGCAAGTGATTATTTCCACTTTCATCCAATAGCTAACAATATTCTACATTGTCTCAAAGAATCAAGCAATGTCTTTGCTTGCTTAAATGGAAATCTTATATGTGTACAGTAACATGATGATTCTCTTACCTTTAGAGAATCTGTTAAAGCAGATTGGATAAAGGGAAAACATAGGTTAGAGGACAGTGCTATTTCCTGAAAAAGCATTAATGCCTCAAGTATAGTAATGCAACAGTTACAGCAGTTTTCATATTTTAAATTCAGGGGCTCAGGTTCAATCTTTTGGCATGTCTCATTAAAAGGATTGTATAGCAATTGGTTGGCCAAACTTGTTTGATCTCAGAAATTGCTAAGCATAATCACACTTATTTAATATTTGGATAGCCAGTGGCCTCAAAGCTCTAGGTTAGACTGAGAAATTTAAAACGTAGAGATTTTTAAACTTTCAGGAAGGGAATAATAAACTACTGCTGTATGGTTGACCAAAATAAAATAATCTCACAGAAATGACAAATGTCAATAAAACCATCAGAGACCAAGTTCAATTCAAGAGTCTATAACCCTTTTTATTCTTTTAGGTAAAGTGGGATAGAATTTTAGATTAGGAAAGGACCTTGATCTTACCTTTGCTTAATTTGGAAGAGTCTAAACTAAAGAATCCCAGATAAATGTCTGTCTATGTGAAGGAATGTAGCAAAGAAGTGGATCTCCAGGAGGAACATTCCAGATGAATAAGAAGCAGGTCAACTCAGATATTATGCATAGGGGAAAGAGGGTGAAGACAGCCCTGCCTAACAATTCAGAGTATATTATAGATGCAGATAGTACATTCTTCTCTCTGGCAAGATTTTGCTTATAGGTGAAGAACAATAAGCAATTCAACTTGAAAAAAATCACCATATGCCATTCTTGGTTTGGGACTTGACTGTCATTAGAACACACTTAATGGAAGGAATGTTGACTAATTGGTTACACTATCTGGAACCTTCTGGTAATGATAGGAAGTTTTATTTTTCCAGTGTGCAACTATAATCTGCATTCCTGTAATTTAAATCCCTACTTCATGTCTTGTATTCTTGGATGAGGCAGTATACTATAGACCTTGATGTTCCCTGGGATAGCCTTTCAGGAATTTGAGAAGTGTCACCATATCTTTTCTTGGTCTTCTTTCTCAAGATGGCATCTCCAGCTCTTCAGTGCCTCTTCGTAGGTCATGGTTTATCTTCTGATCATGTCCATTTTCCTTTGTAGAATATGTTAAGAAGGTATCTCTGAAACTTTCTTAAATTTGTGACAGTACTCAAAACAAAATAACATGGATTCTTTACTTCCTGTGATTTGGAAAATAATTAGATTAGTTTAGATTAGATTAACACAGTTGAAAGGGACCTTGTAGGTCATCTAGTCCAAACTCCTGCCCAAGCAGTAGGCATGTATCAAGATGGTGGCTCACGTGGTAAGATGCTGGGCTTGCATACTTCTAAGGCTGGCAGCTCAGTGATTCAATTCCAGAGAGCAACTAAAACCATCTCCTTGGGCAGGGGGTTGCCTGCTTGGGCAGGGGTTGGACTCGATGACCTACAAGGTCCCTTCCAACTCTGTTAATATATTATATTATATTATACCCTACACCATTTCTGACAAATGGCAGTCCAATCTCTTCTTGAAAGCCTCCAGCTCCACACCACACAAAGGCAAGCTGTTCCATTGGTTGATTGTTCTCACTGTCAGAAAATTTCTCCTTATTTCTAGGTTGAATTTTTCCTTAATCAGTTTCCATCTATTATTCCTTGTCTGGCCTACAGGTGCTTTGGAAAATAGCCTGACCCCCTCCTCTTTGTGGCAGCCACTCAAATATTGGAACACTGTTGTCTCTCTCCCCTAGTCTTTCTGTTCACTAGACTAGCCAAGCCTGGTTCCTGTAACTGTTCGTCAAGTTTTAGTCTCTAGTCCCTGTTTATGCACCACAAAATTGTAACTCCCTTTTTTTGTTTGCAACAATATCACATAGTTAACTCAACCTGCATTTGCAATTTATGATTTTTCTGAATTCTTTTTTTCACAAATACCATTATTGAGCCTAGCATCCCCCATCTTATACCTGCATATTTGAGTTTGGGTTTTAAATAAAGTTGGCATTCATCTCTATTCTTTATCCTTTCATCACCACTCACTGATACTTTAATTCTTCTTCCTGCACTGACCAGTGACTGGTGCCCATTTGCCAAAATAGCTCCTTCTACATCTATCCTTCCCTGAAAAGCAAATAAGCAAAAGGGTTTGGGAACTCAGATGGATGGTTTTTCTTTGACAGCTCTAGACTGACTTGTGTAACTTTATTATATTTATGCCTCACTCTTATTCTGACCTTTGGAAATTACATGGGAGGACAATTAATCATTCAGCCAATGATGGTTTTACCTCATCAATAGTGCACAATTGAGATTCCATGGTTGGTTCTAAGCACACTGAAATTGTCACATTATTCAAGAAGTGAGAAATGCTATAAATCAACATAATTGCACATGTTTAGTTTGGGGGGGAAAGTTAATCTCTAGCATCTTCAAAGAAGAAAATGTATTTGTAAGCCTGGAGCATTGAGCTCTGTCAGAGTAGTCCAACTTTTACCAACTGGGTGCTCTTCCCATCCTGGAAGACCAGGGTGCAGAATCCAGTCAAATCAAGAAGGGTATATGAAGGCAAAAAGGAAATTTAAAAGGCTTAACCTGGAAGTGGGGGAGCTCTTCCTGTTCTTTCCCTTTGTAGAATAAATCTTGAAAAATCTTTGTGTATTGGAGTACATGTTGAATATTTATGAAGTACTTTTAGCTTTTGCACTCGAACCTTGGAATTATGTAAAATCAAATAATAAAATCCAGCAAATATTATATGGAAAAAAATATTTACATCAGAGTCTCTTTTTCCACAACCTTAGGTTTTAATTTGGAAATGAGTTGCAATGAATTGAACATAATTTATTTCTGCCTGGACCTGCGTAGAACATTGCTGAAAATATTTCTGAGTCTTCGACATATGATACCACACAATAGTTCACTGCAATGCATAGTTACGCAGTAATATTTAAAGCATTATTTTACAGCTGATTATATTTCATATTTGAAATTTCTGCAAATCTCTACAGCAAGCCAAAGAGGGCAACGTTCCAATTTTCATTTTCAAATTTTTACATTGTCTAGATAATTGTGGATATTAGCACTAGTGCACATGTAGGAGATACATACCAATTCAATCCTCTACATTTTTACCTAAAAAAATCAAATCCCATTGAAGTAAACAGAATGTGTTCTCAGGTACCTGCCTCTAGGATTATCACTGTCCTGCTTCAGGGTAGGGTGCACACATCTATTTTTTCTAGCAAATAGAAAGCAATCACCCATATGGCAGGTTTATAGCAGTTACCTACATACCAATGCACCCCCCTGGAACTGTGTAGAGCAAAATCTGACTGGATTAAAGAATTTAATCAAGAGCCTAAATGGAATTTGGGGTTTGGAGATGAAAGTGTTACTTCCAACAAAAGTGTAGTCCACAATATTCTAGATATCCAATCATTCGGGTGATTAGCCACCTGCTTCAAGTCAGAAAGCTAAGACTTAGGAAGCAATCAGGAAGCAGGGTTACCAACTTGCACTCCTAATAGGTGAATTTGGGTTTCTTCAGAACAAACATGGAATAGCAAATTAGCACAAATCTTTTTAGGTCTCCATATTGCTTGGTGTCTCCCAGCAAAACTTCCTTGCTTGCTCCCTGTTCAGTCCTACTGGTCCTTTGTTCCTAGAGGTTATCCCTAGACAAGTCTGAACCGATTTTTAACATATTTTGCATCAATTGACTTTGATGTCCTATTTTTTTTTGCCTCAGACAAAATTGGATAGCCAACTATCCTTTTTTGTTCTTCCAACAGTCCTCACTTTCTTTAACAGTTGCATGCTGGTTCAGTATGTAAAACTTCTCTCTCTCTTCAACTCTGCTTAAAAGCTGTTGAATTTCTACCTCTTGTTCTACCTCTTGTATTGTGACTGGGTAATAATATGCTAAGAATCCTAACCGAGATAACTTTGGCTGCTGTGCCACCTTCCTGGGCCACGGCTGCAATTATTCTAGCAGTGCTTTACTGCGAACAAGATCAAGCATCAAGACTGTTTACACAAGTGCCCTTAAAATGAAATTTAAATCACCACTCGTCGCAACATTTCAGACAAGGGTCCACTCTTGAAGTGAAGACTATTCCCCAGGTTACCTTTATTCTTCTGGTTTCAAGTATGTTAACAAATCAATTCAGACCTGATACCGAGCCAGAGTCATCAGTGCCTTTAGGGAGCTGAACTACATCCCAGATTTGATGAATTGGGTTTTGTGTGCTTCTTTCACAATCTTATGGCGTTCTCACTCATTAATCTCTCCCGTGCAGTATTGAGGTTATGTTTTGTAGCACTGATATCTATAGGCTAACCAAAGATAACATCTGAAATCTAAGCCCAGAATGTTTGTTTTTTTCTCAGCAACTGAAAAATGAGTTCAGCAAATATTATAATTTAAGGGCATCATAAAAACCCATGTGTTAGTCTGTATCTTTATTAGGCTAATCAAACTTTGGCCTAATATGGATTTCATCCTCCCTGTCCAGTTGCATACATGCAAACACACCCTCCCACCCATCACAATATTATATTGGCACAGTTGGACCCAACTTGGACTATACTTTCTCAAATGGGTATTAGTGTGACACAGCTGGAGGAACCTATTCATTGCAGTCAAGGATATACAGGTCGTCGTCATTCAGTGACTGTTTGAAGTTACAACGGCACTGGAAAAAACGACTGTTGCAGCAAGTCCAAGGTCACATGATCAAAATTCAGACGCTTGGCAACTGACTCATATTTATGACGGTTGCAATGTCCCTGGATCATTTGATCCTCTTTTGCAACCTTCTGACAAGCAAGGTCAATGGGGAAGCCAGATTCCCTTCACAGCCGTGTTACTAACTCAATAACTGCAGTTACTCCCTTAGTAACTGGCAGAAAAAGTTGTAAAATGGGATGAAACTCAATAAATGACTCGCCTAATAACAGAAATTTTGAGCTCCATTGCAGTCGTAAGTCGAGGACTACTTGTCTTAGCAGCATATTCCATTTTTTCCCCCACAGGAAATATAAATTGCAAATAGAAGTAGCATGTCTGATTTTGCACCAGCAAAAGAGATTTATGAACCAAAATATGGATGCAAAATAAATAAATAAATACATCTATTTTTACAATGTCAGCTGCAGTGCAACAGCTGTCATAATCACAGGGGGAAAAAATCCCTGTGATTTCTGCCTGCTGCAAACTTCTTCTTTCTTTTTATAAAGTAGTAGCCATTTTCATTTGCAGGAAATTAATGTTATAAACCATTACAGCATTTCAAAATTTGGACGTCAATTTTAATGTAGGTCTAAAACAGTAACGATACAAAAAATACCCAGGCAGTAAGAGGCAGAGCTAAGGCCTCAAGTGAACATTTGGTGTTTGCCATCCAATAAAAACATGGTGGATATGCAGATATTTATACAGGATTAGTAACAAAGTAAACAAGACAGCCTGACAAAATTTATCATCCTCATTCATTAAATCTGGCTTAATTGTCTATGAGGTTTTTGTCTACTTTGGCAACTGCCACAGACAAACATTACTGTACATTTCATCTTACAGCGTTTCAAAATGTAAATTTAGGGCATTAGTGATCCTTTTCAAAACATTGCAGACTGTTATGAAACCATTGCAAGCTATGAAGCCAGGGGACCAATGACGTGACCTTTCCTTTTTCCTCTGTTTAAAAATGCAGTTTTGAAGCACTAATTAATGTTAAGGGTCTGTGCTTTAAAGAACAGGTTGTCATGAAGGCCACACAAAACCTCATTCACTTCAAAAGTGATCTGGAGCTAATGGAGATTATAATCTTAGAATCAGGAAAGAGATAAATTATTTAACATCAAAATCTGTTTCACTTCGCTAAATCGCATACGAGTAGTTCTCAACTTACAACCGTTCATTTAGTGATCGTTCAAAGTTAGACTGGAAAAAGTGACTTATGACCAGTTTTCACACTTATGACCATTACAGCATCCCCATTAGTTACACAATCAAAACTGATTCATATTTATGAAGGTTCTGGGGTAGAAAGAATGGTCATAAAATGAGGCAAATGTCATACTTTGCAACATAAATTTTGGGCTGAATTGTGGTTGTAAATTGAGGACTTCCTATATTTTAGGAACTTTTTCCAATCCACATTTGTTTATGGATCCTACTACCATCACATCCCTAATTTCCCAAGTAGCGTGGAATCAGAACCTTTTAAGAGCTGTGGTGGCACAGTGGTTAGAATGCAGTATTGCAGGCTAATTCGCTGACTGACAGCTGACAGCAGTTTGGCAGTTCGAGTCTCACCTCACTCAAGGTTGACTCAGCCTTCTATCCTTCCGAGGTCAGTAAAATGAGGAGCCAGATTGTTGGGGGCAATATGCTGACTCTGTAAACCACCTAGAGAGAGCTATGAATGCCTTCCAACCACTGTGCCATTGTGGCTCTTAAATAATGCTTCTGTAATGCTTTTACTGTTCTGATCTGTGAGAACAAAGATGGGGGTGTGGAGCATTAAGATTTTTGCATCTTAAAAATTAAAACATTTATTAAGGCATAATGGGGAGGTATAGTAAAGCGAATACTATTGCTTTGCTCCATGCATAACTTCTGACTTTCTAAAATCAAAATGCTCCAGTTCCATGCTGTGTACAAAAAACCCCCACATATTTTTAGGGCATAAACAACAATGCTGAACGCCAATCCTTTTCCACTTGCATTTCAAGGTGATGCATCAGAAGGAATAGAAAGCTTGTATTCATTTGCATAATGCTGGCTTCAACTTCCAGTGGTAGAAGCTGGCATGACTGATGCTGGGACTTGACATTCAAGAACTTCCCAGTCCTATTTATAAACATCTGGTAGAAGCAGTAAATGGGGCGATTAATCAATAGAAGAGAATATATATCTATAATAGCTCAGGGTTGATTTGTTGAGTCCTCGGAGCTCTCTGAGTTTGGTTGTTTTCTTGCAGACATTTCATTACCCAACTAGGTAACATTGTTAACATTGATGGTGATACCTAGTTGGATAATGAAATGTCTGCAAGAAAACAAAACAGCTAAGTTCAGAGACCACCAAAGACCCCTTGGGATGATTTATGCCACGCCACTGCAAAAATAATGCAAATTATATCATTTGCATATTA
>JANHGC010006021.1:275576-295567 GCA_027560395.1 Boaedon fuliginosus | reverse complement strand
TTCATTGTAAATATGGACTCTTGTATGCTAATAAGATCAAGGGTGTAACTGGCTTGCAAAGGAGAAAAAGATGTGCTTCAGATTCCAGACCAATTTTAGATTTGTAAAAGCCACTACCACGTTTCCCTAAAAATAAGACCCTGTCTTATATTTTTTTTTTGCCACCCAAAAAGGCACCAGGTCTTATTTTCAGGGAATGTCATCCACTGACTAACCTATTAGGGGCACACGTATATTGGGCGCATGTGTAAAAATCAAGCTAGAAGTCTTACTTTCAGGGGAGGTCATATATTCAGGGAAACAGGGTAGTTATTTGGCAAGAATTTTCTTACTTTTCCTGGACAGAAACTCCTCTGCATCTCACATGTCTTTCCTCCAAAGCCAGTACAAATTTTTAAAAGCAGCTTGCAGTGGGATATATTGTGCAAGGATACATAGAATGAACATAAGATACTTAGATATGGCAGCTTCCCACTTACAGCTTTCATTGTAGCCTTCTTCTTTAAGGAGAATTTTAATAATTGTCTAGTGTCTGTGATGGTATGATGGGAATTCTACCTGTTTTTTTAATGTGTGTTGGCCAACCCTGTCTCTGACAATGCTTTTGGCACACAGAACTAAAGAAACAAAGTCACACCTTTACCATTTTATACATTCTTCATCTGCAGGCAACTGGATATGTGCTGAAAAGAGACTCACTTTTTTGTTCAAGTTTGTTTGAAGAAAAGAATGAAAACAGGAACTGCCTGTTGCTAGAAAGCCTGGCATTGTCTTACCATGGATCAAACTGACTGGCATGATTTCTTGGGGGGTAATAATTATAGGGATTCAAGTGTGTGTCTTCCAAATGAGCAATAAAATCTACTAATTTGTGTAAAATATCCACTAGGAGGAGAACAAAAAATAGATCAGAGATCTATATGAGGGGGAAAAAATTACAAGGACAATATTGTGATCAATTTCATTTTCTTTGTCCCCATGATAGATTTGTTTCTGTTTATTTATCACTGGGGATAAACAAATGGACATTCTTAGAAGTTCTGTGCTTTTTAAGACTTCCTTCAAATATTTTGGTTAAGAGGTTTCTTGTTTTAGTCTTTAATTCATATGACTGATGTCCAATTGCCAAATATTGAATATTGACACAAACAGCAAACAATGCTTTTAAGGAATAACTGACTTTAAAGGAATACACCCTCACAACATCTCCAAATTTAGGTGACGTGGGCATAGTGAAAGTCACATATTTCTGCAAACAAAGACAGACGAGATAGCTTATTTATCTAACAAGTAGTCTAGAACAATGTTTTCAAGATTGTTGTTTTTAATCTGAGTTTATATATTTTGAATTTCTGCAGTTAAGGGTGAAATTCAAGTAAGTTGAATTATGCAGAATTTAATAATTTTTTTCCAGCAATATACTGTTTTGCACATGATTATCTTAATATAGATGCAGCAGAGCATTTTAGGGCTTTTAGCCTCCCCCCCCCCTATCCTTATCCACTTTGGTAATGAAAATACTATTAAAAAAACAAATTACTGCAGGAAAATACCAGGAAAAGAAAGTAGTGTGTGCTTTTAATGTATTTCAATGAAGGCAGCAAATCCACAGCAAGTGTGGATCTACATAGCCATATTAATGTGGGGGGAAGCATTTGGGAAATGCACAATCCTACTAGCCCTTTCTGGTAAGGATACATTTGATTGGTGCAAAAATGCATTGGTTTCAGTCAGGCACTTCCTCTTTAGCAGAATCAGAAAAGCTGCTTTGTGTGTGGCACCTTGAGGATTTTCCTCCGTTAACCTTTATTACAACTAACAGCACACTTGAATCAATCTACAGGTGCACAGAGGCTGCCTATCAGCATCCCTGCATGGCCACTATAATTTCTAAACAGCCAAGGAAGGTATGTTTGCGTAGCCCTTCAGGCAAGCTGTCAAAAATCAGGCTACAGCTGATAAACTGATTATAAAGCTGCTTAAGACTTTGCTTGTAAACAGAAGCATTTATCAACTAATAATTTGCAATAAACTGATGTAACTCCCAGCTGAGCCCCAAACTGTAATTGTCTTTACCATCTGCCTATTAAAATATCACTCTTCATCACCAAGCCTGAACAGACAGGAGAGAAAAAAAATCTCTTGCAACTATATAAAATGCTGGCTCGTTGTTAGGAATAATCCGTGCAAACACTGTACATTTTCCCCTTTATCCACAGCATTCCACTTTGGTGTTTAAAATTATTACACAAATACAACATGCAGGGAGAGAAGAAGAAAAACAATACCAATCATCACAGTCTGCTCATCATATTAGCACTGAGATTGTATTCATTCTTTGTGACTAAATGGCAGTGGCATGGTTCGTGAAGGACAAACGTGAACAGTCAAATGTTGGGATTTTACTTTTCATTTGTTTCGATATTTATCTCTTTGAGCAATGCATATTCTTCAGTTGTGTGCTACTAAAATAGTACAGTATAGAAGACTGTACATTCTCAGGAACCATTCGAACAAACCTACTCTACTCAATCCCTGCAACCCTTTTGGAGATTGAGGGTTTCACAGCTTGAAGGGATATTTTGTGTCCTCTAAAAAGGAAATGCTTATTTTTAATTGTGAGACTATCCACTCATCATTATTGTTAATGCAAACAGAGCTTCAAGGGACACTCATACAGCTGTTTATGAGCTACCTCTTGTCACAATAGTTGTATTAGTTGTATACAAATGAGCCAGGTTTAGGTGCGCTTGGGAATAAGAAGATGGGGAAGGATGGCAACTGTTGTACATTTTAAGAGACCCAACTGAACAGGCATTTGCACAGCTACTACGCAAACAGGAACACAGTTGTCATTTTGAATTGAACGTACGTAAACTCTGAATCCCAAAGCAGCCATGATTTAAAAATTGAATGCAAATATGGGGATATTAGAAAAGGTTGCATACACAGATATCCCACTTCAGAAAAAAAAATTGCCTAGAAATATATTAGCAAATGTTATAAACAAACGGTATATATTGGAGAAAAGTGGGCATTCAAATTATGTGAACACTTTATATTTTTATAATTTAACTGTGGAAATTGAACAGAAAAGACTTGGCATAGGACTCCTTAGAGGAAACAGTGAACTTCTAACAAATGTCAATTTTGTACATAAATATACAGATCAAATATATAGTCTTAGTTGAGCGGGAGGCGAGCGGGAATGCAGTCATTCACCCTGATGGAGCTGAAATGAAATTTTATGCATTGTCACACTATGCATGTATTACCAATATTGTCCTTTAAATCACCTAATGAAATGCTTTAATCATGGAGATCCAGTTCTGTTCACAGAAGAATTAAAAAGTGTGGATGCAACTGCCATTCATACAAAAATAGAACCACTGATGAAAAGCAGCAACTTATCTAGCATTTTTCCTCCTTTTTTTTGTTTTATTGATAGCACAAATCAATCAATAATTCTTCAGCCTATAGCTCTCCAACAGAGAAGCTCTGCCAAAAATACAGTTTGTCCCATGTGCAGCAGAATCAGCCAGATGGTGCTAGGAAGGGTTGATTCCTTCTTAAATTAATGTTTCAAAGAAACCCATTTGATACCTCCCTCTTCTTTCTCACAATCACACACTCTCTCTCACACACATACACACAGAGCTTGTTAGAATAGCTACACCTTTTAATCTTTTACATTGAGAAACACAGCATCATTTCCCATGACATGTTGTTCTTTGTGTAATGTTTTCCTGTGTTTTAACAGGAATTAAACTCATGCCATATTGCAAAATTCAGATTAATATAAAACAATTGTTTGTTTCTACATCCAGAACTAGGAACTCTTTAATTTTCCCCTCCTCTCTGTAATTAATTTGTAGATATCTTTAGAACTTAACAATTCTGAACAATTTCATTAGCTTCAGAAACAAATGCTGTGATTTATATACACACACATACATATGCTTACACATGTATATATCGATATGCGTGTTTGAATATATCTTCTCTCTCTCTTCTCTGTTTCATCAATTAGCTCTTGGGAGAACACCAGATTGCCTGCAGATGGCACTCTTCGCATATTGCGAGATGCTGCCAGTAGAAAAAGGGAACAGATCTAATTCAGTACTTTAGAGAATGAATATTTATACTAGTCTATTCAGTTAACAGAAACAAGAAACTTCTAGGTACTAATTTAGTACCTTGTAGAGGCTTATGTCTGTGCAACCTCTGAACTTTTTTTTTTTGTTACAGTTTATTCCCAAACTCAGGAATTTCAATTGAATTTATAGTACTTAAAAAGAAAAAAAAAATAGAAAATCAATCATTTATAGCTTGATGCTTATTACTAAGTTGCCAAAAAGTCCATTATGTAGGTGTTAGCAAAAGTACAGTTTCTGTCCATCACAACATTACAAATCAAAGTCTCCTCAGAGTCAAATTGATTAGAGATGTCGTACATGTGCTACAAACACTCAGCCAGAGACGAACACAGATATACACAATCAATAACTCTCTGCTGTCATCTAGTTGTAACCCAGAATTATGCAGTCCACCTTTGCTGGTTGTGAGAATATTTGGCAGAGACAAAAGCTATCCAGTGCTCTTCTGGACACTTATTTTTGCCCAGAAAAATAATAAAAGCAAAAGGAAGAACTCCTGGCCTAAATATAGATGACATTTGGCAGCACTGTTCAGATCTCTTTGTCCACTGACTGCCTAATACCTTTATAACTTGTCCCATCCTCAGATTTTCCCAACTGTGGAAACAAACCATTCAAGCACTTTCTGGGGAGGTGGGATGAGAAACCAATTTTTGTATTCCCCCGCCCAATAAAACTTTACCCTTACAAGAGTCTATGGAGACTCTCAGTCATCCAGGTCATGTTGCCCCAAAGTGCTTTTTTCAAGAGGCAACTGGACTTTCTTTGTTTTTCCTGGAAGACGTTTCGCTTCTCATCCGAGAAGCTTCTTTAGTTCAAAACTGAAGAAGCTTCTTGGATGAGAAGCAAATCATCTTCAAGGAGAAACAAAGAAAGTCTAGCTGCCTCTTGAAAAAGCACTTTGGGACAACATGCCCCTGGAACAGCATGGATGATTAAAATATCCAAACATTTTAGTTGCAAGATAAGGTATACAGTATTTATTCAGGGGGAAAAAATCCAAAGGGTTCACTAAATTTAACCCCAGCCAAAATAAACTGAAGCAATGTTTGTTTTCCCTGTGATAGCTACTAGTAGCTGATACTAGTAAATAAATAAATAAATAAATAAATAAATAAATAAATAAATAAATAAATAAATAAATAAATACTGCCATGTAGCTTGCAATATACTATGGGTACCCTGATTTTTGTCAGATGGTGTTGGATGTATGGTACTGGTTCTTGGTATCGCTATCTACCTTGGACTCGATGTGACTTCCCCTCTGAGACATTGCAAGGGTGGCATATGATCAACCCCACCACCAAATCTTTATTTTGAAGGGAAAAATGTTAGATACCGGATATGACATCAGCAATAAAAAGCAATCTATAACTTGGAGGCTTCCTATAGTACTATACCAGCTGATTAATATCTCTCTTTAATCAACTGTAAAATTGCACAGATCATTTTTGCTTAAGAACAAATGAGAATTAATGTAAAAATGGGTTATCAGTCTTTGTCAGGATAATTTCCTGGTTAAACTAGGACTAAGCGCTACCATCAACTTCAGAGGCATAGAGGACTAAGATAATCTACTCTAGATAAACTTAACGGAAGCACTTGGCTTCAAGCACACACCTGGGGACTTTCCCAGAAATATGGCTGGAAGTCCATATTGCCAAATCTTAGTAGGATTTTGGAGATGGCTACCCTGTTAGATGAGAATGCAATAGGTGACTTCTCTTTGCTTATAGAGCTTAAGGGACTTCTGGATATTAAGGGCCAAGAATATTTGGAAGATGAAGAACTGACATCTAAAGCAACAGTGGAAAAAGTTGAGCACTGAACACAAATATAACCCATGAAAACAACTTTAGCAAATTCTTGTGTGATGATTGAAGACTCAGGATCAGATATCAAATATTCAGGAGAGAATATTTATTACCTTAAAGTAGTGATATTTCCTCATGTGAAGAGTTAATCTCTCAATCCAACAGCATTAGATAATTTCTACCCAGCCTCCAACCTTTTTAGGAATGTTTGGCAGAAGTTGATGAATTCCAGTTTCAGGAGATCCTAGAATGAAGGGGCTATGTGGGTCTCTGGCAGTGAGAGTTAAGATCCTGATATGGAATAGGAACTGCATCCATTATGGTTGCTATTGAACTTCATTAGAACCTGGGTGTAGGGAATAGCTTCAGCATATCAGATCTGATACAATTAACTATGATATTCTTTTATACAATTAACTATGATATTCTTTGATACAATTAACTATGATATTATTTGTCGTTGTCTATGGGCTCGTATTGGAAGCATAATTTTCTGTTTCTATCCAAGGATATTAAATTGCCTGGGGCTCTCTGGCGGCCTTTTCTCCAACTTCGTATGGCATAGATAGCATTGCCCCTGTATCTATGGGCATTTTAATAAATCAAATTAATAAATTTAATTAATATACTAAATCAAAATTTAATCTGCTGTGGTTACTTTGTCACAAAGTATGTTTATCCTCAAATGGAGCCAGAGCTAGAGATGTTAGACTTTACGCCACATGTAAACATATATGTAAAATTCTGCAGCTTTAAGCATTGTTCATATGATTTTGCAGAAAAGCACAAACATGTCTATTCAGAAATAATCCTCTTTTTATTTATAAATTACACAAGCTATAAATTATATAAGCAACTCTTCCACAATTTACTACAGACATAAACTTCTGGGAATTAAATGGGGCTTATTCCTTATTACTGCAGCCTTAGTTGGTAAATATATCAATTAAATTTTCATTTGTGCAAACCTATATTTTTGATGCAAAATGCACAGGGCTTTGATAGCAGATAATAAATATGTTCCTAGGAAATATCTTAGAAGAAGCAATGACTTCTCTGATAGCGAAAAGGGAAAAGGTCTTTTGGGAGAATACTTTTCATCTACATTTTTTGTAAAGAAAATACCTGCTGCTGCCATCACATGTATTGCTGCTACTATTACTACTACTACTGCTGCTTCTACTACTACTACCAGAAGCAACAACAAAAAACAGTATTAACTCCAAAATCCATGTTAAGATTATATGGTCATAAAGCCTGCATGAAGTCAGACACTGGGTACTAGTTTTCCATATTTCCAAACCCAACATCAAGGAAGAAGGTAAATCATGTTACAAACACTGTCTGCTGTTCACAAAGCAGGTAACCAACCGGTAGGAACTCATCCCTGATCAAACTAAATTAATATTTACAATTGCCAGAAAGCTGATTCAGTCATAATGAAGATGCAGCATAGAAAATGCATAATCTTAATTCCCTTTCTATACTTCCCTTGTTTTTTTTTACATGTAAAAAGATCTTAACGTGCAAGCACACGATGGCAAAGTTATTCAAGCAATTTTATTTACATAACTTTAGTTATCACTGGGAGAACAGAAATGACTAACATAACTTAACCCATAGTATGTCACTTTATTTTATAATAAAGAATCAAAAGGCATTAAATGGCATTTTTTCAAATACAATGATGACTATTAAAATAACATCAGAGGTGATGCTAATAGCCTGAAATCTTTCTAATGTCTCTATCTGAAAATCCAGTTCATCAGAAAGTTGATGTATTAGTCATCAATAAACACTGAAATAGGGGCGACTTACGATCAAGAGATTTGGGAACACACAAAATATATTACTACGCAATGTCCAAACTGAAGGTTAAAGGGTATGAAGACTAAACTAAAATATGCATATAGTTTATCACAATTTGAATTTTTGATTGGTTGATACTCCAATTAATTTTACATTTAATTCTGGAAAACCTCTAAGGAAGTACACTGAGCTGAAACTTTAATACTAATTTGCCTTGAACTGAAAATTTGAATTACAGTGTTGGTATCATGATTTCGTTTTCTCCTGAAGGCAATTACTTTCTCACTTTTGTTCTCATTTTGATTTTAAAAGGATGATTGCATAAACATGCCTTCTAGGTGTTTGAAGACATTTTTGTAGAAACACTGGCCTTTCCTGACATGCAATCTTACGAATGAAGCCCAAGTAACAAGAGAACTCTTTATTTATATGGGGACAAGACAGCAGCACAAGTTAATTAAACTGCTAACACCGTGATTAGTTTCAATCAGGGATCAGCTAAGACTGGTAGTTGTAATGGAATGTGCCTTTTCCACAGGCATGAAGAAGGATGCTTGTAAAAAAATTTAATTTTTTTTCGGTGTAGCCAAGAGTTACAGAAACAATTATATTCAAACAGGGTAGGAGTGCAGAAAGTGGAATGCCAAAAACAAACCCAGCCACTGTAAAATTATAATTTGATTCAGCTGTTTTATAATACAATAATCAGAAGGAAATTCATTGAGTTCAATGAATATTAGGCATGGCCCACACAACGATTAGGTGGAAGGAAGTAGTGGCTGCAGGGACTAGAAAAAAAAAAGTAATGCTGTTAGGTTTTACTGCCTTGCGGGAGAAAGATGGATGATGAATCTTATATGGAACTATAAGATCTGAGATGCAAAGATCGATTAAGATGTCAGGAATGAGACACAGAAAATTTTTTTTGATGCTAGGATACTTCTGACTTTGGTTAGCCATGGATGCCAAGCAACCTGACTTACAAATGGGGCAAGGAGCCTTACTGTATTTGCTACTTCGCCTGCCAGTCCTTCGTTAAAAAGGGCATCTGATTGAAGATCGCATTTCAATTAAACAGGTGCCTATTTTAAGCATACTAAATATATGGGTCACAATCTAAGGAAATTTAACCATGATTTTCTTGAATCGTGCTTTTTAAGTTTTATAAGCACAGCTCAGTTTTTATAGACCCAATCAGGGCATTGTGTATTTGCTGAAACCAAGAATCTTAAAAACAAAGAAATGAACAGTAAAAGAACAGTAAAAACATAGTGGCAGATTTCATAGCAATCCTAAAATCTCTCTCCAGAGAAGGTAATTCGGTGGAACCATGCCTGGTTCCACAGTATGAGAAACTGCATGCTATATTGCAGAAAAATCTCTCTCATGCTCTCTTTCTCTCTCTCTCTCTGTTTCTCACACCAATGCTGAGCAGCTTTTTGGCCCAGGGGGAAGTTATAAGTGCCTACAGTCCTGATTTTAATCAGGAAAACAATGGTTGACGGTTTAAAATAATTGCTATGAACAAATCGGAGGTGCTTCTTTAGTAGCTGAGTTCTAAAGAAGCTGAGATCAGGCAGCGTTTTACATAATAGGCAACTTGGCTCTTTCCTGACCAAGTAAGAATTCTTTTTTTTTTTTGCTAGTTCTGATCAAGAAATCTATAGAATGCAAGTTTTTAACAGACACAATAAAGGCTAAATGGAGTTTCTCCCAAGAAAATTTGGCAAACAATCACATTGGTGTTCTTTCAACATTAAAGCTTTGTCCATCTCAATTATATTTAATGTCACAGAAAATAGATTCAAAAGTACATATTTTTTTTAAAATAAAAATTGGTATCATTTGAAGGAACTCCATTTTTGTGCTTGTAATTGTGGTCCATTTAATTCTTCAAAGATATACAATTCCAATGCACTGTTTCAATTAAAAATAATTACCTCCTAGAAATTGGCATGTTCAACTATTTTGGATATTTGTTGTGATTTCTATTACTTTTATTATCACTATAGGTAATATCAGGTGATATATAGAATGGAGGAGAATTGTATGTCCTCAGACATGTTCTTTTTTTAAAAAAAATGTGTTACCCACCATGCAAGCTTGAGAATTGGAGAGATCACCTGCATTTCAAATTACTCTAAAAACATACATTAGTGATGTAAAAAGTTATATCAGCTAGGGATAAGATGAAAGAGAATTGTGACATTGTACAACAAGTTCAATGGTTATTATATAGATGAAAATGTGAAATCACAGATGCTAGTGTATTAACTTGGTTGAGTTCTTTCCAAAGACCTAGGATTTCAAAAATTTTGCTGTAGTATATGTATGGAGCAAAAGTAGTGGATCCATACATATTTTAATTGAAAGATGGAAATTTTGTCAATGTGCAGATTTTCTAAGTGCTGTCCAAGATTTTTTGATATGGTACTCAGTGTTCCAATAACCATTGGAGCCACCATGGCTTGTTTATGTCACAATGTTCTCTTTTCAGTTTTTACATCTTGATACTTTTTGAGCTTGTCCAATTTTTCTAGTCTTCTACCTCCTGGTAGTTTTCTCATCAATTATCCACATTTTCTTCTTTTCAGCTACAGTTATATCTGGTATATTACGAGACAAAGTTTTTAGCCGTGTGTAAAATCCCATAATATTTTAATCTGTTCATTTCATCATATCCTCAATAATAATAATACTCATATGATCAGTAATCATTAATGGCTATTATTATCTAGCAATATATGATTTGAAACAGAAGGAAATAATCTCTCTGATAACACTTGGATACATTCTAAAAAATGATGCTGCTGAATGAAGCTGAACAGTTCAGAAGAGTCAACCTGATTAGATCCTCCTTTTGGTTCATTCAGTAGGCATTGGTCATCAAATCATGTCATGAATCATGGCCCAAAGCCATCTTAGAATGGAGCCACAAAATATGTTTCATATACAAGATATATTAACCATCCATTTCATTCAAAAGAAAGGTCTCCAACAACATATGTCTCAAGGAGTCTCATGGAGGTGAGACAGTAATACTAATACTTCCATTTATCTGAAAAGTAGAAGCCATGAATGGTAATTATGTTGGATGGCCCAAGATATTTGGATAAATGGTGTGACCTTGCATTTACCTAAATATTAGATAAAATGTTATGAGATGACAAACACACTATTTGACTAAGGGCCACATCAATATTGGCATAGATAAACTTTGTGGCTGTTGTTGAAGGTAGTTTTCCTACTTTACATGCCACTAAGGGAGATGGGACACATGTAAGTGGTTAAGAGGAAGAGAGATCAAAATTGGGGGCAACCCACTCTGCCTCTTTCAGGCATTTTTTTTTTTTCACTTTTGGCACTCTACTTTCTCTTCCTGAAACTGAATTTTCAGTCTTGGCACTGCAAGTCTGCAAGGAAAAGGAAGATTGCTTTCGCTTGAAATTTGAATTGTTTTCTTGCAAAGGGCTTTGAAATTAGTTCAACAGCTGCACGTGGCCCGAAGGCAGGAGGTCAGCCATCTCAGTGTTAAAAAGTGCCTATGATGGATTTCCTTGACAGCTTCATAGAACACTGCTCTCTAATAAGCAGTAAGCCTCATTAATTTCAGTGAGGTTTACTTTCAGGTAAAGTGGTATTACATTCTCACTTTTTTAATTGGTTCACACTGGGAAAGGAAAAGGTTAAATAGCAGAAGTTATTTGCATTGGAAAAAAAAACCATCCCTATCAAAGGTCCATATTTTACTTATGTGAAGATTTTTATGCTGCTTTGTTCTAGGTGTCTCTAAGCAGTCTAACTCTAGCCACTTTATCCATTTTAATCATTTTAATCAGGCCATATTAAGTATAGCATCCCAGAAGAAAAAGTCCAAAGATACCGAGAATGTGTTAATATCATGAATTCCTTTGAATGGTTACAAGAGGTTCATATTTATGAATTAATCTAGGAAATAAATTAACTCTCAGAAGCAGAATTCCACAGAACAAAATGTTTCCAGATCTTTAGAAATAAGATGCTATTATCTGTTGACAAATAATCAAAAACATTCTGATCTGGAATAATCGTTTAGTCGTGTCCATACTAAACAGAAATCATTATATTTCCTCTTGCAATTTCTTTTATCAGAGCCATTTCTAAGTTACTTCTGTCTATCACAATAATATTTTCGTAAGGAGTGTTGTATCCTAATTCCTTGATTTGAATAATACATTCATTTTTAATTACTGCAACTTGATCTCAGATTATTCAAATAACTGTTTCATTTTTTATGCTTACTCTGACCCCAGTGTATTTATAGGCTTTTATCGTTACCTGATACCAGTGTAATGTAATTATAGATTGTATTTTAATCATCTGGTATATCCTAGCGAATTTGTTTAAATATCTCCAATCCTGAGTCTTTTATTTCTCTGCCTTTTAAAATTCTACAATGGTATTCTCATTGCATAAAAGCAATATTTTTGTAGTTGCTACAATGAACGAACATTTTGCATGCTTTGCTGCCCATGTTTCTCATTTGAATTTTAAAAAGTTACCACAGTTAGCACTGTATAAAAAAAGCAAAAAAGAAAGAAAAAAGAAAAAAAAAATCCAGCCCAAAAGCAAGAAACAAAAAATGAAGCTAAACAGATCCAAAGCTTTCTTCAGTTTTTAATTTACCTTTTCTCAAATAACGATAGACCATCATTTTCTTTCAAGGCACAAATAATTTAATAGTTTAATATTTATGATTGCTCAGTAGGAGGCTGGTGTTTGAAATGGTTGCCGTCATCCTGCCAATATAGCATATGATTGGGCATTAACGTTTAATTGCTTTGAAATGCTTCTTGGTTTATGCCTTAATAGGTGCAGAATCTGAATAGGGATAAGGCAAATGTAACTTTTAAACCCCAGACAAAATTTACATTCAGCTTTTCTTTCAAACCTACGTGGGCAGTTGGACTAAGTGAATGGAATGTTTTTTAAGGCTTCATCTGTAGCTAATAACTATACATATTTCATACATATTTCATACAATAACATGAAATTATCATTTATTTTGTTAATTCTGTGAGCAGGTGCTTTCATTCCTCCTTTGTTCTTGTTCTTTTTCTTTTTAAAAAAGCACATCTACAAAATAACCTCTAAAAGGAATGAAGATTTCTCCTGGATATTCCTCTTGATAATGTCAATTTTAGGGGCTTTCTAGGGACCAGTCTCTAGATATGGTAATCTGATATCTCACTACATATAGTTGTATTTGAGACAGATACCTGTCACAGAAAAATGGAAGTTAAAAGAATGGTATTATTTGTTGTGTTAAAACTTAGGGGGTCTTATATTTTGTTTATTTATACTAGTTGAAGCAAAGCAGAAATATAGCAAAATGACTGGGTGGATCAAGCTAATCATATTATGGCTCAAAACAATGTGTGAGTTCAGTCTAAACGCTTCCTGATGTAAAATGTTAGTTTCCCAAGCTAGTCACTCTCAGATATGTTGCAAATAGTTTGGGAGACATTCTTCGATCGTTCGGAATATAACATAAAATGCTGAATGGTATTTTAAATTCAAGTTATTTTGAAAATAACTTTTGTATTTTAAAAAAATGCAGCCAAGAGAAGTCTAAATATGTAGCCACTTACCCCATTCTAACAACTATGCTTTAACATTACAGATGCAATTCCAAATCAAGCTGGAGAAAATTTGTCTTAAGGGTACCACATTTTTAAATAAGGTAAAACTGGGTAAATGTACACATGCTTCTCAATATGCGTGATCTTTTCACCTGCTTTTCCCCCCTGAAATTTGTCGAAGAATTGCAAAGAAAACTATTAACATCCACAGTGTCATTTGCAGACATTTTATTTCCATATGAAGTGCATCCTATTAAATGTGGAGATTGCAAGTGAGATTATCGTTGTCAGAGCAAACTTCTGAATTGAAAACATGCTCTTGATTTAATGAATTGTCTGTATGTTTTCTTGGCATGACATTAAATCATAGCGTAGTGTACTAGGTTTCGTATAATAGAATAGACGGATCTTCCATATTTTCTCTTCCTTCGCAGCCTACGCTATTTTGGAAAACATTTATATGATTCTATTTACACGTGAGAACTTTGTGTTAGCTTGGCTCCTTCACAAATGTAGTTGTTGCATTATGTCATCACAGTGTACAATATGAGAACTTTGTGTAAGCTTGGCTCCTTCACAAATGTAGTTGTTGCATTACGTCATCACAGTGTACAATATTTATGCAGCTACTTGCCATCCTACTTCCCAGTCTCAGCTGTGAGTGATGAGTGTGTCATGTTCAACTTAAGCAAACAAAATGCAAGCCGACAGGACTTCTGTTTTAGGGATTACAATAAGAACATGACCCTTTGCATTTATATGAATATTCACTACAAAGAATTCAAAATTATTATAGTTTTATGTAACACATGAATGCTACATAGACCTCAACAGAAAAGCACACTTATTCTATAATGAGAATAAGTTGGGGAAGAGAGGCGGGATATAAATCAAATAAATAAATAAATGAGTAAGAGCACCTCTAGTCAAAAGTTTATTTCAAATGATGATAAATAAATGAATAATAGATGTGAGCCAGGTTATGCCTTTGAACCCTATCAATTCTATCATTTTTTTTCACAACCCTGCAATTCTTTTTATTGGGGTGGAGTCAGGCAACTGAGTGGAACTGAGTGTTTACTGGCCGGATGCCCTTCCTGATGTCAATGCAGTTCATAGCGGATATTTTCTCTTTGTGCTCTGATACAACCTCTGCCGCAACCTAGGATTGAACTTGACCTTCTGAGTGGGAGGTGAGCGACTTAACTTCTAGGCCACCATGCCTCTCATAATTTGTGTTTTGTTAAGATCATATAATCGATTATTAATTTGGCAAACAATCATATACGGTACAAAGACGAAAATAGGTAGATAGTTAAAAACTTGAAGCTGGTTTGTTTTTCACACAAGGAAAATAACTATGCAAAACGATTTCATGTAATAAAAGCCATTTTTTTCCCTTTTGTTATTAATCTAAAAACAATTGGTCAGACCTTCTTGGCACTGTAGCTAGTGTAGACCTTGAAGCAGAACAAAATCTGTTTTGAGGGAACGTGGCAATACTCTTCTCTGAAGTTTGTTTTTTAATGATGCAACACCCAAGAATGCAGACAATGATAGGGGTGAATCAAGAATGTCCAGCAATATGCATCATGACTCGGAGCTACAATTCAGAAGGAGTTTCTCAAAAATATAAATCAAACTTTTTCAAAAGGAAAGGAGCTGTAAAGGAAGGTGAACAAAAGGGAGAAGGAAACACCTGCCTTGCCTAAAGGCATATGCCTCTCCAGCAAATATATCTGAGATAGTGTTGATTTAGCTACCATCTGCACCTCAGTGTGCCAAAATAAAGGCAAATGCCTTAAACTAAAAAAGATCTGAAATAGCCTTCATTTAAATGAATGATAATAATAAATGTTCAATAAAAATCCTTTGAAGTAGAGGAAACAGTAAAATAAATTGAGAAAATAATTCCTTTCGAGTTTGCCTTATGTGATTCATATGCAGTAAAAAATTGTTTTAATATGCAAGATAGTAATACTGAACGTAACTAAATTAGTTTCAATAATACTGTAAACCATGGTGTAGGAATAACATTTAGGCCTTGCAATAGTAAACCTAACCTAACCTCTCCTCTCCTCTCCTTTCCTTTCCTTTCTCCTCACCTCAGAAGTCATCTATAAGGAATAGGATTGTTGGCTTTACGTGTAATCATATTACCTGCTATAGAAATGTGGTCTTTATGAACCACAGAAATAAAATTTAATATTAACAAGGAAGTGTTTTTTACTTGATCAAATCCTGATCTGTTCCATCTTCCCAAAGCAGAGCACCTGGATATCACTGTGTTATTAGATCTCTCCTTGATTTCAATTTAAAATCCTCTAGTGAAAAAAATGAGTACATCTGTACTAAAGTTAATCATTCATATTTACTTATTATTTCTTGTCTATAAAATATTTGTTGCACTGAATGTCACAAAGGTATTTTTGGGCAGAACCTAAATGTGAATATATTCCAGTTTTTAAATGTACCCCATCAAATATAATGATTTTTACAATCTTCATTCATTTTAGCTTTATCCTATTACAAATTTCCACGTCATCTACATCGCAGATCATGACCTTCCAAATCCTTCCTTAGCAAGACCAACTCTTTCATCCAAACTAAGCAACAGACAGTAAAATATAGTTTCAAATCTGGTAGGCTGAATCCTTTTCTTTCCTTCATATCTTGTAGCACATTTAAGTATATTTAACTCATGTTTTTTTTCCATTGTCATACAAATTTAAATAATTCATTATGCCTTTGTTTAAATGGTGTCTCATTGTCAAAACAGGCATTTCTGGAACATTGTCTCAAAAAACACGACCCATCCCAATAATAAGCCCAACTTAATTTTTTGGGGGGTGGGCCTAATATTACCCCTACCTCGAAAATAAGCCCGGGGATTTTTGCGGCCTTTATGTGCCGGGATGCCTATAGGATCCCTGGCTTCTGAGTCCGATGGTGCATTCTTTTCCTCTGTGAAAAAAAATTAAGACCTTCCTCGAAAATAACCCCAAGTACTTATTTTCTAAAAGAAAATAAGACTCGGTCTTATTGTCGGAGAAGCACTGTAGCATTCTAACATTCTTGTTATCACAGAAATTCTACCCAATATAATTTGTCCTATCTTGACATATCTTTAAACTCATTCCATGTATAAAATAATTATTTTGAAATAACGCACAATTCATATTTGTCACAGTTATACCCACATGTTCTTTTTTGTCAATCTTACAACCTATTTTATTCATATGTCTTCATATTTTTTGTTAATATCTATGTCTTCTTTTTATTAGTCTTGAAACTTGCTAAGAATTTTTAAAATTCTTTTAGAATTCCCAAATTCTTTTAATGTATTTATAAAAATTCATCTCCCTTTACGGTAATTGAACATATATAATCATTTGTCCCATCTCCGAAGCATACATTGATTTCACTCATTTTGTAAAATTTTCTCATTTTGTAAGTCATATTTCCAAAAACTTAAAACAAAAACGTTCAGGTCAAATTGTCAAAACCCTTTTCTGCATCTAAAAAGATCAATGCGGCATGTTTTTCTTTACATTGTTCTAAATATTCTAAAATATCCATCAGTTCTAACATTATCTTTTAGTTGTCTTTTAGATAAACATCCACATTGATCCTAATAAAAACTCGTAAAATTATTTTACATCTTCCCATTAACATCATTCTAAATAGTTGTTTTTCAACAATGATATTAGACTAATTCCTTGCTAAAGTCAAGTTGTCCTTTTTTAGGTATTAGCATTATATTAGCTTCTTTCCAAGTTTCTGGCATTTTCCACCTTGTAAAATAAAATTCGTTGTTATCTTGTAAAGGTCAAAAAAGCTCATCCTTAAAACTTTACAGATTTGACAGCCATCTAGCCCAGGTACTTTTCCTGTTTTATTCTTTTCAGTTGCCTCTGAAATTTCCCTTATCATTTTAGGCCCCTTCATAATTTGTCTCTGTTCTTCCCTAATCCTCAGTACATTTTGTTTTCTCAGATAGAAAAGCAATGAAATGATGTCAGCCATCTTGAACTCATTACAGCCATCTTGAACTCCTGAGAAGACAGAACAAAAATCCCCATTCTCTCCCTAGTTATCTCATCATCACCCACATTTTATTGTTGCCATTCTCATGGAAATACAAAGGTCTACATCTGTTTCCAATTGGTACAGAATCTTCAAGCTAGTGGAAACTTAAATACTTGCTCATCAGTGTTAAATGAGATGGGAGCCTTCTGAGTCTTCCCATTGGTTTCCACCATGGCCAACAACAAATAGTTACTGAAATTTGTGGTTTAGAAAAGTCAATGTGGTCTGTTTGTTAAGATGTTGGATTAGGAAACAAGACACCAAAGTTCTAGCCACAGAACCTCACTGGGTGACTTTCAGCCAGTCATTACCTCTTAGCCCAATCTATTTAACATGGATGCTATTGTGAGGAAAAAGAAAAGGGAGAAGCATTATATATATTGCAGGAGCACAAAATTAAAGAGTGGGTATAAATCAATAAATCAAATTAGATGGGGATCCAAAATTCTCCTGAAGGCATTGAATTGACTGTCCCTTGTTAATCAGCAAAGATGCTACCCAACTTCAGATTTCAAATCAGATTTCTTTTTCCACAATGATCTGATAGTTCAGTATCTCCTTTCCTAATAAAAAAAGAGAGAAGATTTATGTGTCTTTAAATTGCTGAAGTCACCAAGATCCTTCATCTCAATCCTGGGAAAATATAGCCCAAGAAAAGTCCTAATTAATCTCTTTTTTTAAACAAGGTAAAATATCTATGTCTCTTTCCCCAAAACAATGCACTAAATTGTGCAGTAAATGATTTTATCAGTACATTTTCAGTCATAAAGATAAATTTCACATGTTGGATTTTAATACGCTTGAAGCACTGCTTTATTGACATGACTGGAAACAAGACAAACTAGAGAAGCACTTTTGAGCATCTGGGTATGATTTACTTTGAATGTATTAACATTCGTTTTAATATCAGTTCAGTGAATTTTATGAAACCAGGGAAGGGGGGAGGAAACTAAATAAAAAGAGATTTTAACCTTTAAAACAAATGTTATAAATCCAAATGATCATTCTGAGCTTTTGCGGCGTGCAGTAACACAAGCATCCACGTTTATTACTTCCAGATTTTAAGCAAGAAAATATGAAAGAAATTTCAATCATTTTTCTGATAATTTTAATTAATAATACCACATAGCTGACAAATTTGGAAGTCCATTAATGTCAGACATTTAAGACTTCGATATTTGTATATTCTCAGTAATCAGAATGAAAATATTTTTTTTTTCATTTATGAGCCTGTTAGCCACTCATGATTAACTAATTTCAGATCTGTGTTGTTAATGTTCATAGAACTGCCCTTTTTGGGGGGTTTCACTTCTTTCTCTCTTTTCTTCCGAGCATCATGGACACAAGTGAAAAATAAAGTGAAACTAGAATTCACAGGGAGTTTTTTTTTTCTTCCACATTCCTATGGTTTTATCTTTAAAATTTACATTTGTTACTCAGGGAATTTCTACCACAATGTGGGCTTTACCCTGAAAAACTCTGTCGCTTTGTATTAGTTGTAAATTGTCAACTAGTTACAACCCTAATTTCATTTGTCACATTCTGTTGCATTGCTGTTCTTCCTTGTTCCCATTCTGTCATTCTGGCAGGCCCATTCTGCCCTAGGTATCACAGCATCGCCATCTGCACCCGACATCTGTCTCTCTATTGATCACACGAGTTTAGCACTTGATCAAACAAAGCACAACAGCACACATCTCTTTCTGCAAAATTGCCAGTTCCAAATGCTGCATAAAACCCATGGCAAGAGGTTTTAAGATTCAGTTTGGTTTCCCTTTGCTGAACATCCTATGAGATAATTTACTTTAAACAGTGTTACACACTTCAGATTTCATAGGATATGACAGAGAGATAAGTAGGATTTCAGGATAACTTGGAGAAGGACAAAGGAAGAGGTTGGGGGGGGGATCTAAATCAAAATTTAAGTAATAAAATGAACCAAAACATCAGTTTTGACAGGCCACTAGAATTGAAAAAGAATGTCAGAAAGCAATAGGTGTTGACCTACACAAAATAGATACTTTCTAGGACAATTCAAACTATATCACATGAGATGCAATGAGAAAGAAAGTAGAGGAAGTTAATAAGTAATGATATTATTAGAGCCAAATAATTACTAAATTACTATGTTGATGGTTTAGCTTGACCCTCCCAAGTACTATGCCATGATGCCAGCAAGGAGGAAGTAAAGGGAAAGAATTGTGCTGAGGAACTGAATCTTAATACGGTTGTCTTGAGCTCTGGATCTATTTTCACTGCAAAGACAAATTAAAAAAAAACACAGAAAAAGGAATTGTTGAAGAAGTTTACGAAGGGAAAGGGAGCATTCTGGTCAAGTCTATGCACTTTATTTTCATGTTGATCTCAATAAATGAGGAACAGTGGATAGCTTAGAGACCTTCCCTTCTTTAGTCATGCTGGAAACAGCACTGAAGAGCTGATTTCCAAAACTATGGCATGATTGTAGGTAGAAGGGAACTTCCACGTGACTTGGATCTTTG
>JANHGC010006021.1:210117-220704 GCA_027560395.1 Boaedon fuliginosus | reverse complement strand
TTGCTTTGTGGCAGCTGCTTCAATATTCAACTATTTCCTCCCAACAGAGCAGGGTAAAATGCTTTAAACAACTTTTCCACTTTAAGAGCAGCCAAGTTGCTGTGATTGGGTGGGTGGGAGAATAGAAACTTGCTGGGAGATGGAGACAGTATGTCTGGGCATCCTGCAAAGAATGTGGGAGGCAGCTGCTATAAACTGCAATAAAGATTAGGCTTAGTTCCTGCCTTCTTTGCAGGATTTTCTCTGTAAAGTGAAAAAAAATTCTTTTTTTCTTCTAGAGATTTCTTCTAACAACCTGTTCTCCGAACTGCTTAAAAGTTAACAACAGGTTCTAGCGAATAGGTGTGAATTGGTAGAAACCTACCCCTGGTTCATATCCATAGTAAATCTGCACTGTTTTTCTCAAACATGACCATAACAAATCTCATAAGGGTGGAAATAAAATTCAACTTAGTGAAGATTAATTCCCAGTTTTATCCCATTGTCCCATTTTTTTACCAAATGTTTGCTTTTGCTCCAAATGGTCTTTTCCCCAATAGCATGTTAACTCAGAATTCCTGTTAGTTTTTCATTTCCCCATAAATCTCAATGTCTAGAATCTCAACATTCTGAAATCCCTTTGAGGTTACAATTCAATTGTAAAATTATACATAACCTTTGGTGTATCTGCTTAAAACCTCATTCTTCTTCTGATCACTCATTTTGGAAATTTACCCAGTTATACTTTTAAGCATTCTAAAAATTACTATGGGGCTAATCCATAGGAACTGTTTTGTTTAGTAATCTTCACACATGATAACTCATATATTCAGCAAGCCAAAGCTGGATTCTGACTCCTAATCAATCCAATCTTTCGGTTTTCAGAACTTTCGAAATCACAGTTCTCGCAATCATCTTCTCCAAAACAACATGATTATTCCCAATGCATTTTTACTTACTTGTCACAAGCAGTGCTATTTTTTTTTATTTCTATTAAAACTGCAACTGGGTGAGCCTCTTTTAAAAACTCAAAGGAATGTTCACAATAGATTCATGGCTTAATACAATGCAGTAAATTTATCTTAGGTTAGAAAAAAGAAGAATGAAAAAGCTGCTGCATTTAAACCAGTCACTCTTGAAATCAAAGATCTGGGAAGAATCAGGATAGCCATTCATGTTGTAAGTGAAGTCGACAAGGTTTTTATATCAGAAATGGATCAGGTAGAAGAAAGATCTGTACCTTTAAAATATTCTGTTTGAACGCTGAATATGCCTCTGTTTCATGCTCATGAACAAAACTCCCTTCTCCCTTTATTAAGGTTGTAATAAAGAAATGTGAGTTACTCATCTTTGCTGCCTGTATTGTCTGTTATCAACTGGCATGTTTCTCCAGCATTGGGTTAATTCCTTACCAAGAAAGAGGAAGAAAAATTAGCTTGGATTTACCTTTGCTGTACACAATGCAGTTGTTTTTGTTGTCTTCTACTCCTTGCCAAGTCATATCCAGCAACCACTTGGGGCCCGCAGTCAACACCATAGGGAGGGGAGCCTTTGGCTTCTGGGGGTGAACAAAGGGAACAAACATAGCCCAGTAAGCTTGTGTTGATTAAGAATTTGAATAAAACCAGTAGCAATGACTTTATTTGCCAACTAATTTGATCTCCAAATCGAGAAACCTTATTCCCCGTCTGATGGAGAGGAAGAAGAGCAGGAGGAGAAGGAGGAGAAGGAAGAGGGTTGGTGCTTTGATAAAAAAATGAATGGCAGAATTATTATTGAGGATTTTTCTGAATGATAGCCCTGGATCAGATCTCCAAGATTAGACACATCTCCAGTGGCTTAGAATTATAAAGGGAGGTAGGTGACTTTCACAGCAGAAAGCCAAGTGTTTAGAACTGAACTTTAGACACATTGTACTTCGTTATCAACAGGGATCTCTATTTCCTTGAAACAGACAGGAAAGAATTTAAAGAATCAGTATCCATTTCAAAGCCTGAGTCACATTTATGTTTGGTGGGAAATTATTCTGAATGGGTAATGTATTTTCTCCCCCTTCTTTGATGGCTGTTGATGTGCTTGCTTTATTGTTGCTGAAATAATAATGATTATAAACTCCAAAAGGAAAAGAAAAATTAGCAGTCAAAATGACCAAATAAGAGAAAAATGCATGATACATACCCTGATTCACAAAAGACTGAGACAGAAACACATGTCAGTTTAAAAAGTATTTCTAAAAAATATTTTCCAAGGTGCAAGTTAGGACAGAAACATTCAAATTACTTTTGCTCAAGTTCACTGCTAAATCTAAATGCAAGGAATAAACTGATCAAGAATTTAGAAAGGTTTTTTTTAATAATGATTGGTAGTAAAATGCTATTTAGACAGTTATCATTAATCATTCCTTGTTCTGCATATCAAACATCTTGAAACTATAACTCAAAGTGCAAAGTACAATGAAAAGAGTCTCTAGGAAACAATCTAACAGGCTTTTTATTTTTTAATTTTAATATCGATAGGGTGTTTTTCCAGAAGGTCCAGACTTGTCTTAGAAATACTGTTGCAGTTTCTATCCCTGATCTAGAAGTCAGAGGCATAAAGTTAAAACTGTGAGGCCACCGTACAAGCAAATATGGATGTGTAGCGAGATGCTAATCATATTTTTGTCCTAATGCCTAATATTTTTGTCCTTTTAGGTAGTGGACCTCTGCCACTATCAGATCAGGGTATGTGTAACCAGGGGTGGGCTTCAAAAATTTCAGCAACCGGTCCTCTGCCTGGTTGCTGGGTGGGCATGGCCATGGTGGGCATGGCCTAGTCGGCCTCCTGCACCATGGCTAGAGGGGGATTCTCTCTCCCCGGGTTCTGGACATTTTTCTTGAGCCTCTAGGAGGGCAAAAAGGGCCTCCCCTGGGCTCTAGAGACCCTCCAGAGGCTGGAAATGGCCCTGTTTCCAGCCTTCTGGAGCTTCTGGGAGGCCCATTTTTTACCCCCCCTGAGCCTCCGTGCAGGCCCTATAGTTACCTGGCATTCAAAATGGGCCATGTGGGAATTCCTGGGAGGGGTGGGGTGGTGTGGGTGGAGCCAGCCAGGGGTGGGATTTACAGGTTCATCGAACTGGGCAGAACCTTAGCTAGAGGAACACCCAAACCTGTGTGAACCCGTAGCAGCCTATCCTTGTCTATAACAAACACAGATATCTATTCAGTTTTCGCTACTTGGAACTTTTATTATTACAATTAGTCCTCAAGTTGCAACCACAGTTGGGATAAGAATTGCCATTGCTAAGCAAGTAGTTTTAAGTGAATCATGCCCAGTACTGCAAGATTTTTAGCCATAGCTCATAAACAAATTACTGAAGTTGTTAAGTGAATCATCATGTTGTTAAGCAAATCTGACTCCTGCCATTGACTTTGCTTGTCAGTAGCTGGCTGGATGCTTGGCAACTGGTTCATATTTATGACGGTTGCAGTGTCCCGGGGCCATGTGATCACCTTTGGTAACCTTTGACAAGCAAAGTCAATGGTGAAGCCAGATTCATTTAACAACTGTGTAAGTAGCTTTTCAACTGGAGTGATTCACTTAACAAATGTGGAAAGAAAGGTGGAATAAAACTCACTTAACAAATGAGAAATTTTGGAGTCAACTATGGTTGTAAGTCAAGGATTACTTATTTGGCAACTAAAGGCATGACTTGGAAATAGGCATCCAAGGAGAAGGAGGGGTCAAAAATAAAAAATGGTGGCTGTGACCATTTATAGAATGCTGATTGCTCAGGGCTTTGACTGTATGTAGTCATCGATGCCATCTCAACTTTCGACCTCCTTCTAAAGATGTTCCAACTTGGAAGTGATGTAAAAGAAGCCTTGCCATCCTGCACTTAAGAAATGAGATTCTAAATCTCTCTTCTGCATTCATTCAAAAGAAAAGCAAGTTTTAGCTTCTAATCTTTTATTTTAAAAGTGGGAGGATCATCCTAAATTCACTGAGAATATAGTAAGAGAAGAATTCTTTTGAATAGAGGGGGTCATCTTAAATTCAGAGTCCTCTCCTTTCTACAGCATTTCTATCTTTTATAATGTCCAATATAATATTCTCTCCCTGGGCATTAAATAAAGCTAGTATTATCATATTTTCAGCATTACTGGAATTTAACATTCACTTGTGGCAATGGAAAGAAAGGAAGTGTTTTACCATTATGAGTCTGTTGATAAAAAGCTCATGTTACCAGAGGTTTATAAATCAGACTTCCATGATTAATAATTTCTTTAGTAACAGAATTCTAATACATAAGTCTTGATGTATTCATTTAAAAGGAGTGAACAAATCCGCATATGTGCAGATGTGTTATCAGGTTGGAAATGAATGAGTTTCATTTTACTTTTGTAAACTAATTTAACACATTTGCACTCCCTAAATCAATACACTAATTAGAACACAGTTAGTTTTGGGCAATTGCACTCAGAATTTTGCAGTAAAATAATCTAGGACTTTGCAGCTCCTTAAAAAACCATGCAGGAATGCAAATGAAACATCAGTTTCTGAATTGTTAAAGAGAAACCATGTAATCTAAACCCTGAGCCTTTTTTAATGCCTTATGCATGCAACCCATGTTGTAAAATAATGATGGGACTTCTCCCTTATGGTTACCTCTTTGGGTTTTTTTTAACTTTTCACTGGATTTCCCTCCAGCTGCATCATTTTCAAAGGTCCAACAGTGTATAGAAATCATTTTTGGCTTCCCTTTGTCCTTCTCTTTTACAAGATTTGCAAAGCTCTCCTCCTCCTCCTCCTCCTCCTCCTACTACTACTACTACTACTATTAGTACTACTACTACTACTACAAAAATGTGTATCTAAGACAAAAGCATACACAAAGAGGCACATAGAAAACAATCATATAGAATAATATTATAATTAGGTAGACATAATTATTATTTTTTATTTTAACAACCCTGTAATCCCTGCATCACAGTGGAGTCAGGGAAAATGAATAGAGCTGGGCATTTACTGGCCAGCTACCCTCCCTCATGCCTACATGTAGCTCACAGCAGATATTTTCCTTTTGTGCCCAGAGAGAGAACTATCCGCAGCTACTTAGGATCAAACTCATAGCCTCCTGATTGTGAGACAAAAGCTCCACCTCTAGGCTACCACGCCACTCATAATTAGATATAATTATAATTCATATAAAATGAAAAATGCAAAAAATAAATATATTTTAAAAATCATTCATGGCTTTTTTGCGTACTTAAAAAATATCATGCTTTGTTTAAGGAAGTAGTCCTTTAATTTTTATTTCAATTTAAGCTCACCATTTTCTAATATAGTGTGCATGAAGAAGGCAGCATGGTACAAGAGGCAAAAGTCACTCTTTAGAAGTCAAATTTCAACCTATCAGCTAACTTTCAAAGATGGATTGGATTGAGTGGATAAAGGAAGAAAAATAATTAAAGATTTTAGGATTTAAGATTTCTTTTAAAATATTCCCAATGATAGTTCTGACTTTGAAACTGGAAGGGCTAATCAGCCAGCAAGATTTGCCTTTTTTCCCATTCACCAATCCTCATGTATTTTCCTCCTAACTCAAACTGAGCACCTACCTTTAGAAAACCCACTGACATACTACTTCTGGTTCCCACTGCATGGAGCAAAGCTCTGTATTATTTGGGAAAATAAAAGTTTGAGCACTAATGTTGTAATATCCTGGGGATATGAGCTATTCTTTCATCTTATTGTGGTAAAGGTTAGCTGGTCATTTCTAGCACTCATTGTGACATTTGCTGCTGGAATTATCTTTATGTTAGGATCTGTTCTTTTCAAAGGAGATCAAAACTATAGACAACCTAACCTGGACAACTTATTCTCATGTTCAGCAACATGATTAAGAAAATAAAGTTTTACTCTATTTTTAGTCAAATATACACATAATATCAGCAGGTTTACTTGTGGCCTCCATGTTAAATGCACATGTATTCAAGTTAGCAACAAATCTCTGCAATCAACTTCACTGGCCTGATGGAGAAAAATGCAGTTTAAAAGAACTCTAAAAAACTGGATATTCACTCAAATTAAGGGCTTTGGTAAGTCCTTTAGGTTCATGATGATGTGTAAGAATTGTGTTTTTTATTTGTTCCCTTGGAGTGACTGTTTTTTTTCCTATGAATTACTGTTTTCTTACTTTTTAATCTTGTGAAGCTGTTCAGAATCATTAGGAGTTGATTAGCTTAAAAATTGGATGGATGGATGAAGAAGGAGCGAGGAAGGAAGGTAGAAATAGAGACTTCCAGAAAGCCATCTATTGATCTATCTGCATCTACTATTAATTCAAGTTTTTCTTAATTATCTCACTTAAATCTTCTTCTCTTTACAATCTTCTAATGTATTTTTCAGTGTAACCTTTCCTGTAATAACTCTGAATGCAAAATCCTCCATACTTTTAAAAATAAATTACAAAAGAGCTAACAGCCTCTAATTCAAATTTTCTATGACATACAATTTTATTTAACCTTAACAAAATCAGAACAGATTAAAAAAAACCAGAAACTGATATCAAATATTTACAACAGAACATAAATGTGACACATATCTTCTAAATTTTAATCTAAGGTAACAAACCTCTGATCTTTAGTGCTTCATGTAACAAAACCAGAAAATATTTCAGTATTTTTCAATTATTCAATTTCAGGATCAGACCAATAGAAACAAGGCAGACGAGGCCAAAAGTGGATCTCTTAGGGAGCAATTAGAATCTGCTAATGAGGATAAGAGAGGTTAAGCAGATACCTGCTTTTTACCAGCCTTTCAAGTAATTCAGCAAACATGTGACATAACCCTCAAGGGCTGTTTATGAAGACTCAGAAGGTTAATAGAGATAAAAATAGCTAGTAAGAAGCTTGACCGTTCTTTCACTTTTTAGCTTAAAAGGAATTGTTCATAATTCAGTCATCTTAGATAAATTGTACATCTTGTTCTTGTCCAGGTCTGTTTTCTTGGCAGTAATATCAATTAGTTTGTCACTACCTTCTTCCATATTTTTCCAACTCTTTCTTTTTCTATGGACTTTGTCTCTTCTGGGTCTCCCATTCAAGTAGGAACCAAGGCTACCCATTCTTAGCCACGGCCAGTTAAGCATAACCACATTGTCCCAAAATGCATTCCTGACATTAGAGAAATTGTAGCAGTTTATTCTTCACAGAATCAACTAAAATTCCTTAACAAGAGCACAGTTACTCATTTTCCCTTATCAAAATGGCATCCTCGGAAGAAGAACTCAGTTTCACCAGATTATATACAACTGGTATGAATATTTCAGGCAATCTTAAAAGGAAAAACATAAGTTGGAGCCAGAATAAAACCTAAATTTGATTTAACTTAGAATTAAAATAGTAAGCTTGCGAGTAATTAAAATTAATGAAATACAACGAATATTATCTATTTCAATGCTTTAATAAGTTTACCTGTTACCTGACCTACTGAAAATTATAATCTAAGGATAATTTTTGAAGGCAATTGAAGAGGTTGAGGTCTCTACATCCAGCTCTGGTGTAGACAGAAAACAAAACACTAGTGCTTAAAAATCAAACTTCTTGTATCCTAATATCCAATGCATTTCAACTACTGGCATTACTAGTATGTAGAAGTCTTTTTATTCTATAGTTTAAAAATCTTATTCCAGACCATCATTTTTTGAAGTGTACTCATTAGCAAATTGTTCAGCCGAACTTTCAGGATAAGACACATAAAATGCTATTGTCCTTATGCACCAAGCAATCTCAGTGAAACGATTCATAATATTCAGGAATCAAACTAAGATTTGATTATCCCTTTCCCCTTCTGTCTGTTAGTTTTTAGTACCCTCCCTTTCTTATGGTTCAGAGAAGAACACTTTGTTTTCCTCCTTCTCTATCTGTTTTGCCACGAAAGATAATTCTATATTTGGCTAAGGCCTGAAAAAGAAAACATAGTTTAAAAAACTGCTGATTTGTATATTCTAAAATCTTCTTCATTATTTATTCATTAGTATTTACAAAAAAGGAAAAAAGAAAAAGAAAAGCACACAGGAATGCCTAATGCTTGAATAAATTGCTGCCAAACTTGGGGTGGGGGGTGGGGAAGAACAGGGAGAAGTAACGAATGGAAAATAGAAATGAGTATTCACAGATGGAATCCCACATGACAGCTGGGCTTCCCTGCAACTAGAGAAACCCAACTGTTTACCCCAGGAGATGATCACTAGAAAAACAACACACCGTTCCCACACTTGACAGACTTCCACAAGCTTTTAACAAAGGCAATTTGAAGAAAGGGAGGGAGAAAAGAAATGTATATTCAGACAGTACCTCTATAACTGCCAATGCAATTTGCAATTTTTTTCCCCCACATATTAAGGATTCTGAACTGCTGCAAATAATCAAAACTTTCAGCTGTCCCTATAATATAAATCAAGACAGGACGATATGGATTTAATTTTGTTATATCGATGAAAAATCCACGAGAGATGTACTTGTTACTTTTATGTTGTTCTTGTTGTAAAGCAATTAGTCTTTGCAGCAGAATTCAACTTATTTGTAATAATGGAGAAATTTTGATGGAGAAAATTCAGTCAGGAAAATCTGATGAGATCCAAAATCTTTGGGATGTTTCATAAAATACTCTGAAATAAATGGTCTACCTTATCCCCCAACTGAGTCCTGGAATCTAAATTTTAAAGTATTCCCAGTTGATGGCTTTCCTGCTGGACATCCTGTTCTCCAAGAAACATAATTATCTATTTTCTATCTTCTCTGCCTATTGATACCGTTTCCCCAAAATAGGACACAACTGGAAAATAAGCCCTAGCATGATTTTTCTGGATACTCGTAATGTAAGTCCTACACCAAAAATAATCCACAGTTAAAATTATCAGCCAGACTGACACATATAGTACTGTATTTCCCCCCAAATAAGACCTAATTGGAAAATAAGCCCTAATGCGTCCTTTGGGGCAAACATTAATTTAAGTCTTATTTTTGGGGAAACCTGTGTATTCAATTGCTACTTTTTTCCCTATGGAAAAAATAATGCAAGACTTTCTTCATATGAACATTTGGACCAATTCAGATCTAGTAAAATGAAGAGTCAAAATTTGTTGGTAAAAAAATCAGCGATGTGTTATCTTTCCAAATGAAAAGATCATTTCACTTTTTTGAGAAGATGGAGGTACTACTAGGCAAAGAGCAAGGACTCACATTCAAACACTTCGCATAATAGCCCCCTCCACCTAGATGAAGAACCACTTATAAGTATTCTCTGAGTATGATTCTCAAGCAAGTTGTGAATCCAACTATATCACCCAATCAATCACCGATATGATAAGATCTGCTTTTGACACATCCATGTTAATCATTACATTAAGATCTTCTACCAATTCATCTTTATTTTCATTTGTTTCTCACCAATCCATCTTTAAAATTGCTTTGTTTCCTTCTTTACTTCATCTTTCAAATAAGTTCTTCATATCACAATCCATGTTTAAAATAAATGCCCCCCACATCTGTATCTGTTTCATTTTTATGGATCTGTCTGCAAAATAATCACCAAGTTCTCTGGCAATAGAAGCCCCAAATTTGCTGATGGATGCTTGGATATTCAGGAAGAGATCAGGAAGAAGGCAGAAATCAGGAAGAAAGGAAGATGATCTTAGTTGCAACTGGATTAGCAGTAGAGGTTCAAATCAACAAAGGCAGGCAAATAGGTGAATGAAGAAGGTATTCTAAACTCACACTCAATTATTTGGGATTCTGACTTAAACAATTGGAATATCTCCAGACAGTGGAATATATGTACTATTATATATGTACTATTGGAATCAACTCAAAATAGATTTCAGGAATGTTGCAAATTACTGAAGGACAATTATTTTGCTATAATTTTTGGTGCATCGGGTTGCACTGTATGCATCTGAATGGACTGCATTGTTACAGATGACATCAGAAAGTCAGGTTATTTTGCAGCCAGCTCATTTCTGAATAGTTCCCTATGTCAAAATTTGCTTACAAATGGAAAACTGGCAAAGCTTATAATTCAACTACTAAAATCCTCATTTCTACTTTTCTCCATATATAGAGTGCATCAATGAAATAAAACAAGCATAAACGGCCATTGAATACATCAACGATTAGAAATGATTATAACTCAAACAAATTCTCTATATTTTGCAAATCATTTCTTACAGTGAGAAGACTTGGAACTGAAATACAACTTGAAATTACAGTCCAGTTAGCTATTTCATTTCTACAACATCGTGTTGCATGTGTGGACCAAGCCTGAAGTATTTCTTAATACCTGGCTGTATACTGTATTTTTTGGAGTATAAGACCCACTTTTTTCCACCCCCAAAAGTGGTAGAAATGTCTGTGCATCTTATACAGCAAATGTTACCGAAGCCCCGCCCACCCACCAGCCCCCACCTTTTGGGCTCTGCCTTCCAGCAATTTGCCTCTTTGCAGCAAACAGCAAACAGCCTGTTTCAGCTTCAGCACAGTCTGATTAGCACAAGCAGCTGATTGCCAGTTGGATCAGCCTCCAGATGGTCAGCTATTTCAGGCTGCAGTGATTGCCATTGCCTAT
>JANHGC010006021.1:180218-190817 GCA_027560395.1 Boaedon fuliginosus | reverse complement strand
TAAGGAGGAATAAAGACAGTGAAAACAATCAACTAATGGAACAGCTTGACTTCAGAAGTTGTGGGAGCTTCATCACTGGAGGCTTTCAAGAAGAGACTGGACTGCCACCTGTCAGAAATGGTATAAGCTCTCCTGCTTGGGCGGGGTGGGGGGTGTTGGACTAGATGACCTACAAGATCCCTTCCAACTCTGTTATTCTGTATCCCTTCTGTAAATCAGGCCAAAGAACAGGATGACTTTCCGAATGCTAAAGAGAATAGCTAACATAGAACTTATCCTCATTTTGCTTTTGATTTTGCTACTATTAGAATAATACCAAAAAGAATGCCTATGTTTTCCCCTAATATCAAGAACATTCATTGTTTCAGCAATTAAACTTTTAAGTTAGGAAACTAAGGCAATTGTTTAATGTTACAAATCAAATAAACTATAAGACTTGCAGCCAGCTTGTCCAAAAGCCACCAGATGACCATCCTCTCATCTAGGTGTTTGCTCAAGGACTATCTTAAATGGCATCCTGCTTCCAAGCACACTTCTACGTTAATCTGTGACAACAGGATATTCACATGTCAACAAGACAAATGCCTAATGGGGAATCCTACTACCAAGAAATAAAGTGCACCATTCAAACTGCCAATAAAAAAGAAATTTAGAAAAGATTGAAAGTTTGATTTCTGGCATCTTCATTTCCATTGAGAGTGAAATCAAACTAACAGTAAGTTTCAGGATTTCTTACACTTCCTTTTCCTGAGTCCGAAATACACTTCATTTTTTTCCTTTATATATTTTTTTAAATAGAACAATTATACAGATACATATACACACTTAGTATTGAGATCAAATCTACAATCTCCCTTAAATGTGATTGATTGAAATAGAAAAAAAGATAATAGAGGAGCTAAATATTTTTCTTATTTGTCTTCTACTACTTCAAGTCAATGCAATTGAAATATGCCTATGTAAACACAAATTATGCCACATGGGAAACCAATGTATACACGTGGCTTAGAATTTCTGTTGTATGTAAATAAGCAAATTCCCATATTAGGAATTACTAAATGCTTTTCTTTTCCTAATTCACCTTTTTCTGTTCTTTTCTTCTCTGCACACTGAATCAGAGATGTAAGATCATTTTATTAAGATAATGAACATTTTTCAAAGTTACTATAACTTCTCATTTTTAAAAATAAATTATCACCTTTTATAGTACAAGTTATTTAATATGGACAGAAATATGTTGAGATAATCCATCTAAGCTCTCAACTTATTAAAGACAAAAAAAACCTGCAGAGCTTTCTTATATGTCATATCCATACACTTCACAAAGCATGAATTTATAAGGAAAAGATTGTAATATTCTCTCAGGACTCTTGATTGGGGACATGAATGAAAAGACACAATTTGTGTAAAGATTACTTATTCCTTCATTCCTTCATTCTAAATGTTTCTATATGACTTCAAAGATAGTACTATAAATAAAAAGTTACAAAAATTATGAAGTATCAATAACAATTTTTGTGTGGTTGCTAGAAATCGAAAATACTTGACATCATCCATGCCAAAAAATAATATCAACCAATATAATAAAAGTATAGCACAACCCCAACCACCTAGGTTCACCTCCACTCAGGTATGCCTCTCTTATTTTTGCCTCAGTGCCCAACACACATTTAAAAACTTTAGTTTTTAAAGCTTCCTGAATGCTATGGGTATTTGGTCTCAAGACACATCCCACAGAAAATGTTTGTCTCTATACCCCCTCGTGTCATACCTCACACAAGGCAGGGACTACCCACTGGCACATCTTGGGTTGGAAAATTCTCTTAAGAAAGGTGGTCTCAGAAATAGCCAGAAATATCAAAGTGGAAAATAATGGGAAGGGACATAATAAAAGAAAAGGTAAGGTCAACAACACCTGAGTTCTGAATAAAGGTGATCTGAATTAAAAAAAAGAGTAACAAATACAAAAAAAATATTTTCATGTGATTTGGTTATATTAAAAAAGTTAATGAGCATCCAATTGAGAAATAAATCCACAAAGAAAAATCAAATGAGTCAAAAGGATTGGAAGGACAAAAAAAAGTGACTTTTGGACAGATATCTCAAAAAAAAGAAAAAAAGGTGAGAAATTTGAAAAATTAAAGATAATGCATGAAGCAGCAGATAAACTGGGGATGGCTTGAAATGAATAGTGTTGCTATAAACAAGAATTAATTGTACTGCTTTTTCTATCTTGTTTAATTTATTTGTCTTATTGTTCTTTAGCCCTCTGCATAACATTGTTTATTCTGAAAGAGAATAATGTGATGTATACATACAGTACCATATGTTTGTATGACTATTTTTATATTAGCCCAAGGTTATTCAATATGCATATTTGCTTCAATACTATAGTGATCAAATAAATAGAATGATAAAATACTGTCCCTTCTGTTTATTTATTCTGATTATAGAGTCATACATTATTTTGTATAAATGTTGATCTTACCTTTTTTTTTAGATATGTAGGATTTTGTTTTGTAGTTCCCTTGATAAAGGAATTGTCTGTAGCACACTGGGTTCTCATATGCCACACAGCATTTCCTACTGGTTCTTGAGAGACAAGTTTTCCTCCTTTTTCTACATCCTTAGAAACTCCCAGTGATTTCTCTGTAGCCATCCAAAGATTATTTAGGTACTGCTATCTACTGAAATATGCATAGCCTTATTATAGCCTATGCCTACTGCTTCAAAAGTTCCATAATAAAACTGAGGAAAATTGCATACAGGTTGGGCCAATTTCTCGAACTTAGCTAATACTCAGAGCCATCAGAATTGATTATGCATCATTTATTTACAGTTCTTATGGTACCAAAATAATTAACTATTTTAATTGATCACCTTTTGTGTCTTTATGGTTTTTTTTTAAATCAAATACTTCTTTTATTTCAGGTTTCCAATATAGACTCCTTTTTAAGTTGTGAATTTGTTTCTCTTAACATTATCTTAAGTATTTTGAAATTGCAACCAAGTAACAATTACAAACAAAATAATCAACAAAATAACCAGAGTAATCCATTATAGAATCTGACACATAAAAATAATGACTACTGTGCTATACATGAAAATGACATCGTAGATTATTTCAAATATTATTAGGCCTGAATAAAAAACTGAACTGAACATCATCCAAATTATTCACCAATGTTTACAATCTTTGGTTCTTGTTCCTACTTTGATCCTTACGGTGGTAAAATCTCACATCCAAAGAGCTTTGTTGACAGCAACTAAATTTGCACAAAGAAGTTCTCTCAATTTTTATTAACTAGCAATTCAGTTACATAAATACTGTAGAATGCATTTGAAACAGTTGGAATAAGTCCCTAACTCACAAGCAGAAAAAAAATATTGGTGGGCAAAAAAAGATCAAGAGAATTTGTTTTTATTCATTAATTAAGACTTTTTTTGTCTATGAATAAAACTTCAGTGAATAATCTACTGATTAAATCAATTAGCACCTGTATCAGTAATAATTATGCAGATTCAAGGCAGTCATTAGCTTATCTAATTTCCTTTAATGAGAATATTATTATCATTTATGTACAGCATCAACAGGAAGAATAATATTACAGAAAGCCAGAAAGGGTTTCTTTTTACCCTTTTTACGTATTTATTATTAACTGTTGGATTTAAAAATTATACACTGCTCTTTCCTGCAATTAGAGTTACTTAATGATCTATTGTGCATGGAAGATATAATTATTCGAATACCCATAGGCATTGGCGAACACTCTAAGACATGCCTCAATGCTAACAATAATTTCAGGCAGTATGCCGCAAGGTTGTGCAATTATTTTTTTAAAAAAAAGTGAAAATCCATATACTTTCAATGCATTTTAATTTGTAAAATTTCATATAAGTTAGTTCCCATTCGTTGGAATTGTATTTGGAATTGCATTTGTGTATTAATTTTCCAACTGACTTCAGTACAAGTCTCAGCCAGGACTCTGCTGCATTTAAATATTATGACATTTGAAGACAAATCTCTAAGGAGACTAATTTGCCAAATTTAGATACATAGGGAGGCACGCCTTGTTTTATAGTCAGTATGAAAATGTGTATTGTGAAAACATTCAATTACTTTCTATGTGGTACTTTTAATTACTCAATTTCTGAACCTACTCGCATCCTATTCCACTAATTTTATCAGTCTAGGACAAAGACCTATAATTTTTAGGTAATGCGTTGAATACTTTTGATGTGAAACCTGGCTTTTCACAAACACTTCAGGGAAAAAAATTGCTTTTGAACTGCTACTAGAAAAAGAGAATGCTGCGTGTTTTACCCTAGGAGGATCTGAAGAATAAAATGCCTCCTCTCTGAAATCGTAACAGACTTCTTTTGCTGCAAAGCAAAGAACATAGTCAAAGTTTAACCGCCTTCTCAACTAAATAGAGCCTTCCATTCTGTTAATCTTATTTCTCTTTATCTCTTCTCCTTCCTTCCCGTGACCTTTCTTTGAACTGTATGTAAAGCCTACTGAAGCCTACTTCAGTTGAAAGCAATGATTTAAATGCAATGCAATTATAAATGAAATTGAATTAATTTTAATTTTGTTTTCATCAATTTTGACTTCTTTCATTTAGTGGAGCTCACAAACATTGGAAAGAGAGAACAATCTTTAAAGTATTCTTGAGACAATATACTCTCTATGTATGTATGTATGTATGTATGTATGTATGTATGTATGTATGTATGTATGTATATCAATGCATATATCAATATAAAAATCACAGCATGCCGCTGACCAGGGGCGCTTTCTTGAGTTCCACCTTGGGCAGAGCTGATTGTGAAGAAATACAAGAAAGGCCCTTCTTGGCAGAGACATTGAAAGCAACACATGGCAACTAGATTGACACACATTTAGTTTCAGCACAAGGGTATGTTATTCTCCTAAGTTCTAGATCTCAATGAAAGTCTACACTGTGGTTTTGTAAAGGTTTTTTTGTGTGTGTGTTACTGTTTCTACTGATTATATAGCAACCTATATCTGTTGACACAGATAGATAATATAAATTTATATACTGAAATACAATATAGAAATAACACACACCATGCTGTCCTCTATGGCTGCACATCACAATTAGCCAAGTTTAATAACCTAACCCTCAAATACATTGGTCTATTCAAACTGATTTCTACTCGAACTGACCCTGGTAAGATTCTAAGGAACTCAAAGTGCCTACCAACCATCACACCAGATTGATTAGCAAAACCAATATTCATATTTGTAGGAGGATCCATTACAACAGTTATGCCTCTGTGATTTCTCTTTCAGTATCAATTGCTCTGAAAAGTCTACTCTAACTGACAAGATGAAGTTGTACAATCTCATTCAACAAAATGATCTTGCTGTTGACCCTTGTACTAACTTTGCTATTAAGCAAAAACAGGCACATTTTCAAATATTGATTCCAACTAATGTCTGATCCTAACAGGCATGATCGTATCAATGCTCTAGTATAATAGAAGAAGTGTCAGAGTTAAACAGAATAGCTTTAGATAAGATCACAATCTTCCTCACAATGATGCGATGGCATCAAGGACTTGGTATAGCGTTCGGGGTAATTATCATTAATAGATATTGGCAAACAGGAGAGAACAGCTGCTACCAAGACATAAACAAATTTCACTAGGATAGAATAAAACAAGTTTTATCAAGGTTGCAGCAATAAGATACAAGATATATAAGACAGGGAAGAGCCAGCATGTTCATTCCTCACGTTTCAAATGATCACTATTCAGTCAGAAGAAAGAAATCCTGGAGGAAAACCTCAGTGGTAAGTATCAAAAGCCCTGATCCTTTTGTGTGTGTGGAGTTTGCCACAGCCAACTTGCTATGGACAATTTAACGATCCTACTTTAATTATCTAAAATAAATAAATAAAATTATTTTAATTTTTGCCGTTTACATTTCATTCTGTCCCTGTTTTTGCATCCCTTTTTTAATGATTCTATTCCACAATTTCTTTATCATCATTATCATCATCATCATCATCATCATCATTAAATTAATTAAATTTATACTCCGCCTCTCTTCCCCAGTCAAGGGGAACACGAGGCGGCTTACAACATAATGAAAAATACAATCAATAAGATCATAAAACCATTAAAATAACTATAAAACTCGAACTATTAACCATAGTCATACAGCCATGCATACAATCATTCTTACAAGGAAGACCTCAGTTCCACGCCCGCCAACAGAGTCAGGTCTTCTTACAAATGTAATAGAGCCTGCCAATTACATTAGTAACCCAAGGATTCGTTAATTGGATGTTAAATGAACATGATGCCCCCCCTGCTTTCACCAATGCATTGGTTAATCAAATGCATAGGTTTTTAAGTGCACATGAGGTATCTCAGGGTGGGGAAGACCAGGTGGGGGGGACCCTAGTGCTGGAACAGGCCATCTGCTTCCAACCACCCAAATCCTCCCTGCATCCACTGAGATATATCATGCTCCCTTGAGGTCCCCATAGTTGCTTCCCCCTCCCCGCAGCCTGCCCAACAGGGCCTGCACAGGTGAGATCTAAGGAAAACATATATATCTTTGATATTAGAGTAACTTTTGTGTCGCAATGAGTTCTTCTGTGGCGAGTTGTCCATAGTAAGTTATCCCACAGTGAGTTGGCTGTGTGAGCTGGCCATGAGGAGTTGGCCATGCCTAATTGTAGTAGACGCTTTCATGTGTATGTTGATGTCAGACATACGTACCAAGAAGGAGGGCTTTGATCATGATTTGCACTAAAGGTTATCACCTTCAAGTCCTGCATTACATAGGGCCTCTCCCTGAGGCTATCTGCCCATTCCTCTAGGCCAGATAGATAGATGGATGTGCATTTGGAAACATAAGCTGGTTTCATATCTGCTCTCTGTACCGTTTTTAAAATCAATGGGCTATAATCTAGCCAAACAAATAATAATCCAAAGAATAAGGGATATAGAGTTTCACACCGAAACAAAAAGGTGTCCCAACATGATATAATAAGGGGTACATGGGAACCAGCAGATTATCTAACCTTCTCCAAATTGAGACTAGCATTTTTAAAGCCAGATACAATGTTCTTCCATTAGCACTACTTTAAGGCAGGAATAATAAAATCCCCATAGCAGAATGCATTTGTCTCTGTAGAAATAAGGAAGCTGAAACCATCTTATATGTTGTAAATTTTATATGGTTATTTATAGTTTGATCCTAACAGATAAATTCCCAGGGAAACTAAAAAAATTCAAAAAAATCTGAATTATCTTTTCCAGGATTTAAAGTCTGCTATCACACAGTAGACATATTTGGTATTACCACAATGAAAATACAACAAAAATTGTGAAAAAAATAATTGGTTTACCAAGAGGTTCTCACGTTTACCTCTAATATAACTTTTGGATAGTATTTTTTTAAACACTAAATTACTAGGATACTATAGTATAGATTTTTTTTTAAATGTAGATTTAAAATTTAAATTTAGATTTAAAATTTGTCTCACTCTGCTATTGTTCTTTTAAATTTGCTGCTCATATTTAAATACTTATTTACTTATTGCTAAAACCATGGCTGTTTTGCCTTTATAGTCAAATACATCATTTTTTTAAGATCACACCCTTAAACAGCAAAGTCAAAGTCCATCCGGACACATTATTTTGGCTTTTCTGCCCTACTGTGTCATATAGTTATGCCAGATAAAATGTAAATTAATGCCAGTGTTTAACTATTGTAAGAGACTATGTTTAATGCCAAATCTTCCACACTGCACTCTCAGTGCACTGGAAAAACCCATTAAAGGTTCTTTTCTGAAACTAGCTAGCAAGCTATTACCTCTAATCAAAGTATCATATACTTCAGGGTTTCTTGCCAGTCACACTCCACTATTCAAGAGATTTTTACTGATTGCCTTTCTTTCTTTTTTCTGTTATCTTAATATTGTTACACTGCTGGGTCACCATTCTTGGTTACGCTGTTTGCCTGCTAATAGTTAGAGATGATCAGCTGATGTTTCCTCAATAGGGGTTAATGAAGGCAGATCTTCTGAAACTTCAATTTACCTGCAGAAGCAGAAGATAAGGCTAGTTCCCTACAGTGAAGAGTAAGCTAGGAAAATAGAAGTTTGCACTTTCCACTTTTGAATTCAGATCAAAGTGGAGAGAATCTAAACTTCAGGGTTAGAGATAGGTTTCTACAAGCGTTCTGATGCATTTATATTTATAATTATTTATATTTACGGTATGTACAGTATTATGAATTTTCTTTCTTCCCGTACTTGGTATCCAGCACATGGCAGATTACAATGCCTTAAATAGCAATTAACATCAACAAAAACATTAATTTAATAACACATGAAAACCATAAAATCATAAGTAGGAATAAAGGCACAAAATTCCAGAGTCAAATAAATATGTTATAAAGAATTTAAAGAAGGAATTTAAAGAAGGAATGGGTTTTTTTTAATAAAAAACAGGGGTTTGAGCATGTATTAAAATCATACAGTAAAGTTAAATCTATACTTCAGAAAGGAGGAAATACTATGCTTTTAATAATCTCTGTCTGAATTTTTGGTCTGCTTGTAAATTTATAAAGAAATGGGGATTTTATTCTATGAAAGTATATGATATAATTAGCTGATTTTATAAAGTGCTAAAACTTAATTAGTGCAAGTAATTCTGTTGTGAATAGTTCTTCTTTCTCTCTGATCACACTTCAACTTTAGGCCAGGGGCTACCAGATCTCTGTAGCAAATATCTGGATGTCCACAAGATAGCACCAAAGAGGATTTCTGATTTCTTTTTGCTGCCATCTAATGGTCATTTGAATCCCTAGTGTAAAGGAGCGAGCTCCCATTACTTGTCCCTGCTTCTGCCAACCTAGCAGTTTGAAAGCATGTGAAAATGCAAGTAGAAAAATAGGGACCACCTTTGGTGGGAAGGTAGCAGCGTTCTATGCGCCTTCGGCGTTTAGTCATGCCGGCCACCTGACCACAGAGACATCTTTGGACTGCTGGCTCTTCGGCTTTGAAACAGAGATGAGCACCGCCCCCTAGAGTCGGGAACAACTAGCATGGATGTGCGAGGGGAACCTTTACCTTTATCTTTTAATGGTCATCTAGATTTTGGCAGATCCAGTCTTGTAGTTCTACTTAATCACTGACATTAAAGTTTCTTTCTCCTAAAGTGTATATCCTGGACAAAGGATTAGAACTAGAAAACCAACTAAAGCATTTATCATACATGTAGAGGCCTTTTCTTTTCATACAGCAATGCAGATTCTATATGTAGGAATTCTCTATGTTGGAAAACTTTGGAAAGGGCAGATAGCACTCTTATTCCAGTTGCATTAGTTATTTATTTTTTTCCAGATACAATTCAAACTCCTGGTTATGACTTCAAAGTTTTTGGCATCTGAAATCTAGCTATATACCAAAAACAGCTGTATACCTGAAAACAGGCAGCAATCAGGTGTAACATAAAGAGTTGGCTTTTCCCCCAATGCTTTTATTTTAATGAATTTTTGAATAAATGTTTATCATTTTGGAATGATTTTTAAAAGTTCTAGTTGTTTATACTGTAGTTTTATCATCTTGAATGAATTAGGATTGATTGCAAATAAATTGTCAACTGACCCCTTGCAAAAATGCTGAAACAGATGCTGTCATATACCTTCCTAATATAATTACTTGGCTGTTGAATAAAATAGAGAAACCTCTTTTATCCAGCAGATTGGCTCTGACTAATATAGCAAATGATATACATCCATTTTGTGATGTTGTTTTCCTGATAAGAGGTTGCCTTTGATTTTGTTGTACATATTTGAATAATATGATTTTGAATAATAAAACTGAAATTGTGAATAGTAATTAAAATCTTGAATGTGCTTTTCATCTCTCATCTGTAAATAGCAGTGAATACTGCTTGGAAATCTTTCTAATTTGCTGTTTACATTTATTTTATTATTTTTTTAAAAATGCCAAAATAAACCACCTTTCTTGGTTAAAGATCCAAAAGAAATTATGTCCTGCCAAAATAGATGATCTGTTACTTCAGTCCCATACTTGGCAATACATGATACTAGATCTTCCAGATAAATAAATAAATAAATTAACACAAAGAAAAGGCTGAAAGAGAAACCTGGACAGATTCCAGTTGCTCTCGGAACTGCAGATATAGATAGTTCCCAGCCAAGTCCTAAATACCTTGAATAATCTACAATATCTGGCTGTCCATTCTTAGATTGCTAAAATCAGTACAAGACTGAGTTACTTCTTGTCAGATGCAAATAACCAGGAGCATTTGTTGAGTTTGAAAATACAGAAGAGTTTATTACTGCTACTTATACATAAGAATCTAAACAATTACCATCAAGGCTGAAGCGGCACTAGATAATGGCCAACTGAATTCAGGGGGGACTGGACTTGGGTCTCTTTTGCAATGCAATGGCTCCAAACTGATGACATGTTTAATCCCACCTTCTATCTCTGCCTGTTCTTCTCTTACATCTATATTGATAAAAGAGAGGTGGGGTGTGGATGTGTGTTTGTATGTGCTTTATACAAACTTTCAATTCTGCAC
>JANHGC010006021.1:140541-168735 GCA_027560395.1 Boaedon fuliginosus | reverse complement strand
CTGTTTTATATTTTTAATTGTTGTTAGCCGCCTCGAGTTCCCTTTGACCGGGGAAATGAGGCGGGGTATAAATCAAATCAAATCAAATCAAATCAATAAATAAATAATGTATCATAGCCACAATCAGAATTTATTCATACAATTTCCAACAGTGCCATGAAGTCGCTTTTCCTCAATTTTGTATTGTGAATTAATACTATCTTTCCCATCTTGCAGCCATTGATCATGCTGATAAATATTTAACTATTATTCGACTGGGATGATAGCCGCTTTGAGTTCCCCTTGACCAGGGAAAAGAGGTGGGGTATAAATCAAATAAAACAAATAAATAATAAATGCTGTATAAACATAAATATATACCAGTAGTTAAATAAATGTGGCTACAACATATCTGGAAAACATTAGAAGGATAAAGAGACTAGCATAAACTGATTGCAATTATATACAACAATCAGTAAAAATATATTTATATCTGGAAAAGGTAAACTATCTGGTAAACTATTTGTATGCCATAATGAACTACACTAAATATTCAATCTTTTTAAAAGGAATTCACTCAAGTCATCTTCTAGAGCTATAGCAACATGAGATCAATGTATCATTAATAAGATTAATAAAACAAGCTCCTGCTTGTGGTGCAATGAACATAAGTAACCTGTAGAATAGAATACAATACTCAAATTATAGCAGCAAGGAATGATCCAAGCTTCATTTTTCTATTTGATATTGATTTGGTGCAAATTCTGCTGATATGTTAACTATCTTTATCATACAATACGAACTGCTATTTAACTTTTCATTAAAATGCTTGAAAAATCAGTATAGAAGCTGCAGTCATGCACATCATGTATTAATTTGATTATATTTGAAGGTGACCCCATATAAAAATCAATATTGTTTATTAAAAGAGCCAGTTCCTTTTTGCCCTATGTAGATTTTGCTATTCTACTGTAAACTAGTCATTCACCTAAAACAACCATTTTGTGTTTCCTCCTTTTTTATGGTAGCCTTTCTGTGACTGTCACCATAGCAATCTATGATACCTATTCAAAATTACAAATGTCACTGCTGTTATTTTATTTAGTACCATGGTTATTCTCTGGCATCAATGAAGACACCCCTATCCTGTTCATCTTGCCCTCCCAGTATATTCCAATAATTCAATGTTTCTTCCTTGTTCTTATTCTCTGTTGGCCCAGTTCAGTCTTAAATTGGCTTGCTCCTGAGGACAGTTATAGACTGCAAACTGATTAGAAAGATAATATATTAAAATAAGAATCAAATGGTTTCTAAAATCTTGATGGAAAATGAAGCTTAGAATACCTGGATTAAATTATGCAACAAAAATAGGAACACTAGCCATAATTGTTCTGAGATTATTACATGTGAATGGAACTATTATATATGCAATTCAAGATGTTAGTATAGGAAATTAATATTTAGGAAATATTGCCCATCAGGATCAAAATAGCCTTGTTTTCCAAGCAATTGCAGGGAATTTTACACCCATATTTGATTTAAATAGCAAGCTGCATAAAGTAAATGCAACAGGTTCATAATCCTGCAATCCAAGCAATAATTCATGTACCTACACTTATATACAAGCACATTTATCTACTTGTGAGAAGTTCAAAAAATGCTAATATGTAATAATTATTAATGCTAATAAGTATTAATAAAAATGAAATGGTTCAATATTGATTACAATTCTACCGGTATCTACCTGACATGTTATGTGGAATGCTAGTTAATGTGGACTACACCCTTGTGGTTGTACTGAGATAGCACACTAAAGTACACTTATTAATAGCAATTTGAGGCTGAACTGCATAAAGGCTTTTAAGTCTGAGAAGCCACTATTTATGAAACAACTTCATATGACATGGTAGTCGTTTTTACTCCACAAACATTTGTGAAGAGGTTTATTACTATGTGGCAAAAATTGCAGAATCACAAAAAGCTGTTTCATATATACAACTTTCCAAATGAGGCAACTGCCAATGTATTCCTTTTGTTTCAGCATGCTTTGATAGCGCAGTGTCATTTTCTGTCACCGCACTGCTACAACTCCTATACCACTAAATTTTAGGAATGCTTCATATTTTCCTTTTTAGGTATACAAAGCAGGTAGGAAATGCACTGATGACTCTGTAAGCAGTACTGCTGAATTGTATATACATATATGCTATTCAACATATAGTCTTAATAGAAAAAAGGTAATCTTTAATCTTTGCTTTGATAATAAATTCAGAACATTTTCACAGAAATCTGAAGTAGTAACATATGAACCTGCTTTCACATCATTCTTCCTCACAGAATTTGAAGAGCTGGTATGAAATCTTATCTCATTTCATGGATACAAACACTAAAAGTAAAATTATCAATGGTTAGACAGCACATTCAACATATGAACGTATCCTACTCTCAAAATTAAATACACAGCTAAAAAATATCTAATCTTCTAATCTATTTTATAAATAAAAAAACTCCATTAAATTATTTTTGGAAAGAAAAGCAGAATATCAAGCTATTTACCGTAAGTCATCAAAGAAAATACCGTATAATTACCAAGAGGAATGTACTATTCTGGCATTTTATACTTAACTTTGGAAGGTACTTTTCATATCTTGTTCTAACCAGAATATATAGAACAGATGAAATTCCGCCCGTTTTTTGACTTCTGAGTTGGCCTGGAATTGGTATTTCTTCTAATACAGACGTTCAATTAAAGTAGCAAAGGCATCCCCACTTCCTAGAATAAGCCTTACTTTGTAGTAAAGGTACCTATTATAACCTGTTTCCCTGAAAATACAACCTCCCCTGAAAGTAAGAACTTGCTTGATTTTTACACGTGTGCCCAATATACGTATGTCCCTAACTAATAGGTTAGTCAGTGGATAACATCCTCCAAAAATAAGACTGGTGCCTTTTTTTTATGGCAAAAAAAAATATAAGACAGGGTCTTATTTTAGGGAAAACAGGGTAGCACTGTAAACTGTTTGCTTACCAACTGATGTCCACCAAGATATGGAAAAGAAGCACATAAACTGAGGGGAGGGGGAACCATATAAACCTGGTTTAGTAATTCTCACACCAGCATTTTCTATCTGATTTTTTTTCTCTCAGTATCTTCAAGATAGCATTAAAAATAATTAATGCAGAAAAGGAAAACCTGCTTTATGGGACAAAAGGAAAATAAAGTAAAAGGGGTGCCAGCAGCTGCCATAATGAAGACTACCACACAAAAGTCTGACTCAATTAGCTTCATCTCTTATCGAAATATTAACCTTTGCCAGCCATCCTCTTACCACCGCTCCCCTCCCAACATGCAGGTTTTCCTCTTGCTTTTGTTCGGATTTTGTAAAAAGGAAAAAGAAAGAAATGGGGGGAAAAGTAGATTAATCCGCTCCTGCTCCTGTTTTACCTGACTCCCATAAGCCTTTCCGATCCTATAGAATAGAAAATCCCCACTCGTGGAAACCAAACGCGAAGAGGGGTCCAGCTGCTACCTTCCCCCAGCCGCCTTTCGAGATAGGTTTACTCGGAAGTAGGACGCCCTGAATCCACAGTGAAAAGGCTTATTTTCGTGGAAACCGGCTTCGGCTTCTAATCCCCACCCCGGTTCTCTGCCAACCGAAATCCTCCTACCTTCGAGAAGAAAGCCCGGCTGCCGGATATTCCCTACGTTTCTACCGCCGCCGACGCCGCCACCACCGGCCATCTTCGCTCAGGCGCTGCTCTCGTTTCACACCATCGCGCCGACCAGCCTTTTCCACCCCCCTCCTCGGTATGGCCCAGGCGCCGTCTCAGAGGTGCAGGGTACAGCACACACTAGGCCTCTCCTTTCGGCCTGCGCCCGCCGCCAACGCCTCCTCCTCCGGCCGACTTCCCAGCGACTGACTGGAGGCGCCGGGTGTGATGGGGGATGGCTGCTCAAGGGCCCCTCAGCCAGGTCAGGCCTACGAAGCGCGAAAGGGAAACGTTGCCAGCTGCCTTCTTTTCACCCGCCTCCCTTTATTGTGTTCGGCGACAGCAGCAGCAGCAGCAGCTTCTCGGCCGCTCGCGGCAGACGAGGAAAAGAAAAGGCCTCTGCAGTCCCGCCGGCGGGCTGGCTCTGGCCGCTGCGCTGCCTGCCACCCAAAGGCGGGGCGGTAAGAACGAATGAACCCAACCGAGCCAGGCTGCTCTTCGCCGCCGCCGCCGCCACCCTTCCCCCTCCCGGCTGTGGCGGCTGTGCGGCGGCCAACTCTTTCCCCTCCTTGCGGCGCTCCCCTCAATCCCCCGGCTGTGCCCCGAGATCAAGCCCCGCCGATCAGTACGCGACCCACCACAGCCTGTCTGCCGGCCTTTTGGGGGACTCGCCCCCTCCCAGAGGCCAGCCCCACAGAAAAAGAAGGTGTAGCTAAATTGACAACGAACCCAACACCTCTGCCTCCCCCTTCCCCACCCCACCTCGCACCCATGTTTAAAATGGCCGCAGTTGCACGAGTGTCCCTGGTTGTTTGGCTGCCTTCTTGCTCTCTCTCAGCTCTAGAGAAGGCCCCCGAAGGAAGGGGATGTGGGAAACTTGGGGTCGTTGACTTCGAAATTATTTAAAGAGTGCATGGGCAATTAAAAAAAAATCTCCCTTCTCAAGTCATTGGGATCAGGGATACTTAAAAAAAATCCAGCTGTGAATAGCTCATTATTATTTTTACCATTAATATATTGGATAGCTTTTCATTGTCCCCCAAAGGAAGGTGTTGGTGTGTTTTCTGACAAATACTTAAAAATATGATATATATGTAAAGGAAATTGCTGACAGTTTGAAATGTAATGTGACCCACACGTGCCATAATTGGCCTTGAGGTACATGGATCCTAATTTTGGGGTGATTTCAGTGTAATTGCTGCTGCATTATCAGTATCTTTCAACTTGCCTTACCAGACATTTTGGGGGATCTGACTTACTACAATTTATTTTATTTATTTATTTATTTATTGGATTTATACCCCGCCTCTCTTCATCCCAAAGGGGAACTCGAGGCGGCATAGTAGTATTCCAACACCTATCCCTTATTAAATTCAGACCACACTTAAATCTGGAAAACATTTGGCATTTCTATTATATCTTTAAAAGCCATATCTCTTTTTATTCCCTCCTATTGATGCATTGGTTGTGATCAACCTTATAAGCAGTTGAATTGGCTTAGACATTCCTTTATTTTTTTTATTTTTGGCAGCTGACTGTAGTTAAGTATGACTTATACAAAAGTAAATATGTAAATAACCCTGAAATTTGGCCTTAAATATGGTCAACAAAGGACCCTAATTGTTGCTACTTTTTCTTTAGTCATACCATAGGGCTTGTAAAATTTATCTGGGAACTTTGTATATGGTATATTGCTTTTCCAATATAATTTGTTGCGATTTAAAACATTAAAAACAAAATGTTCATAAGCAAAACAAACTTTATATCCAAAATAAGCCAAAGAAAATGCTAAGATTAATGGAAAATTTCCAAAAATAATAGCACATGAACCAAATCATCATATGTAGTAATATGCTATTAGTATTACATAGTAGCAATGGGGTTTTTTTTCTTCTTCAGAATACCTGCATAGATACTTATGTACTCTCAAGGAAGTTTCATATCTTCTATATATAGAGAGAGCGCCTCGGCAGCGCAGTGATTAAATGCAATACTGCAGACTCTCCTGACTTGTTCAGCAGGTTGTCAGATCGAATCCCACCAGGCTCAAGGTTCACTCAGCTGTCCATCCTTCTAAAGGTCGGTAAAATGAGGACCCAGATTGTTTGGGGGCAATAGGTTGACTCTGTAACTGCTTGGGGAGTATTGTAAAGCTCTGATAAGCAATATATAACTTCTGAGTGCTATTGCTATTTCTGCTGTAAGCCGCCCAGAGTCCTTTGGGAGTTGGGCAGCATAAAAATGTAATAAATAAATAAATAAATTCCTGATTTAAAACTTTAATTTCTACTCTTGATATCCATGTGCAAACATGTCTACCCATGATACCCATGTATAACCCATGTGAACAAACTCCATCCTTCATTTTTACATAGTACCTACGTAGCAACATTTAACATCTAAAGTATGCACAGTAATGTGAAAAGTACACCCTATTGATTTTTTAACATATTTCAACATAAAGGTATTTGATGTTTATTTCAATAATATTGATAGAAGAAAGGGATATAAAAAATACATAGATTATTTACATTTTGTAGTCCATTGTATAATTTAAATAAATATAATTGCTCATTGTATATAATTGTATATACAATATATAATTGTATATACGATTGTATAATCGTATATAAACAACATCATGAGAGAGGCTTTGAGAGAAACCAAGCTTATTTAAAGCTCATTTAAATGATTTCTGTTGTTGAAGTTTGATTGCTATGCCTAAATCAAAAGCGCTCTGAGGCATTCAGAAAGATTATATATGTCAATGGATTTGGGAAGGAATATTAAAAGATTCTCTTAACAATTGGACGTCAATCATACTATTGTCTGGAAGTGCGTCTACAATGGAGAAGAATTTCCAACAAATGCCAACATGGCCAGGCCAGGCCAGCAACATGAGAGCAGAATACACAAGGTTGATAGTAGCCTCTAAGAACCCTAAAATTTCATCATAGGACAGACAGGTAGCTCTTCCCAATATGCAGAAGTCTACTATTAGAAAGAACCTGCACAAATTAGATCTGTGTGGGAGGTATGCCAGAAGAAAACCTTGGCTATCCAAAGATACAAAAGAGCAAGTCTAAAGTTTGCTCATTGGCACCTAGGCAAAGAACAAGATTTATGGAACATGTACTCTGGATAGCTAAGGCAGAAATAGAGTTATGTGGCCACAATACCAAAAGTCATGTTTGGTAGAAGCCAAAGAGAGTATTCACCGGAAAAAACCCTGATACCAACTATAAAGCATGGTGATGAAAATGTTAGCGTTTGGGGGCTGCTTTGTTTCATCAGGGCCTTGGCAACTCACTATTCTAGAATCCACTATAAATTCTTCCTTGTACAGAGGTTGAAAATGTGGGGCCATCTGTCAAAAGACTGATGGTCAGCCAAAAGTGACTCTTGCAAAATGGCAGTGACCCCTAAACACAGCAATAATTTCCCCAAGGAAGGGTTGAAAAAAAGAAGTAGAAGGTTCTGGAATGGCCTGGATCTAAATCCCACTGAGGTGACATGGGGTTGATTTGACTCAAGCTGGTCATGCAAGAAATCCCTCAAACATTTCACAGATGAAAAAAATTCTGTGTGGAAGAGTAGGGGGAAAAATCCCCTCAGTTGATGTCAGAGACTGGCAGACAGTTACAAGAAAAGCTATCTTTGAGATTATTTTTACCTTTTCCACAGAAGGAAGTGGAATATCTCTTAATTTTTTTTAGTGAATAAATGATCACAAAGTCAATTTTTCATAGCTGTTTTGTTCAGTTTCACTTCTTTCCTATACTATATAATAAAGATAAAATAATTATATGCCCATATATGTTTAAAAAGGGGAGGGACTTTACTGAATTTTTTTCACATGATTGTATATGTTTCCCATTTTTTCTCAAGTCTGAGATCCGATTACGGTAACTTTAAAATACAACCAAAATTAATACTGGTGCTCCTGTTAACAGTGGTAATAGAGAAGAATAGAGGAATAGAAAGGAATAGAAATATAATAGAGAGAAAAGAAGAGAGTTGGAATTGGTCATGCCAACATTTGAAAGCCCTTCCAAACAGTTAAGAAAGAAACAGTAACCCAGAATGAAATTGAATGAGACTAGTGATTTCTGTTAAAGAGTAAATCTTATTAAATCTGATGTTTTGGGGAAGCTGTGAAAAAGACTCTAAGGTAGATGAAAAGCAGAAATCAAGATTAGGCTAAGAATCTTGTCTCATTTCTTTACATTTTGTAACCGTCTCAGTCTCCTATTCAAGCTAAGCAAAAGAAAGCAGTGTGGCATTTAAGATACAGAGGTCTCCAAATTAATGGAAGTACAAATTTTAGGGATTTATTTATTTATTATATTGTTAATGTCACACATCTCCCCTATAAGGTGACTCTGGGTGGTTTACAGATTATAAAACAAGTAGAAAAATAATTAAAATATTAAGACATTAGAACTACACAGATTAAGATTTTAAAACAGGCATGTCCAAAGTCCGGCCCGGGGGCCACTTGCGGCCCGTTTTCAAATTTCAAGTGGCCCGCAGCCTATTCTTTGGCCCCGCCCCTTTCCTCCCACCCTTCCCCTCCCTGCCACGATTTTGTGCATGTTGGAGCAGTCACGATGGCAAATGGCTGGCCCTGCCGCTCCCTGCACACTTAAGAGTTCTCCTTGACTGGGAAAGAAGCGGGATATGAATCTAAATAAATAAATGAATAAATAAATAATTATCTCATCACAACCGATGCCATCATCTTTGCCTGGCCGCCGCACATCCCAGTCACATGACCACTAAGCCATGCCCACCCAGGCCACTAACCCACGCCCACTCTGAATGGTCAGCCTCCACACATTATCATCTCACCAAATCTGGCCCTCCTTGCAAAACGTTTGGGCGCCCCTGTTTAAAACTATGCTAAAGCCATAACTAAGATGCATACAGGATGGGGATGAGTTCTTGTTATCCTGTTAGCCACCTCCAGTGTTGAGTGCCCCCCTTGGGGCCCCAGGCCAACCAGCAAAGCCATGTTTTCCTAGTCTTCCAAAAGGGTGGAAGCAGTTCTCATCTCCAGTGGTATGCAGGATGATTAATCTTCAAGCTTATTTTTGAATGCTACTAACTTGTTTACTAGCACTATTTTTGTTTGTTTTTTCTTCTGTGCTTGCTATGTTTGTTTGATGTTTGTTACTCTTTTCTTTTCCTCTGCTTTACTTCTCCTTCATCAGAGAGAGCTGCGGGTCTTTGCTGCCGCTTAGTAGTCCCTTGTCATAAAGGAATGCCAAGGCTTACTGACCTGTCTGTCAAAACCAAAGATGTCTGGGAAATTCCACGAGAATCACTACAGTTGATCAAGAGACTGGGAAATGGGCAGTTTGGGGAAGTATGGATGGGTATGCTGAGAAAATATTTTAACTTATTTAGTCAGCCCCCAGCTATTGGGGACAGGTGCGGAAGATGGAAGGTGGAAACAAAAGTAATAGGGATCATCAGCAGGAAAAGCCGATGTCTTCCACTACCTAGAGTAATATGCTCCTCTCTGAAAAATTTATCATTTTTAAAAAAAATGATAAAAAGACAAGTGATGCAGGGGCTTCCTGAGTGTAGTTGCTAGCTTTGGCAAGCTGCCTTCAGTTTTCAAATATACCAATACATTTATTCATTTATTGTGAGTCTCCTATTTAGAAACAAACTATTACTGAATGATAATTAATGAGAAAAAAAGCACCTTCCATCTTTCCCTGTGCATGCAATTACTCTATGAATTATAAGTATTTCTTTTATTAATTTCCTTTTCTGTAGAGAAAGCTGATGGTTTATGTTTTAACTTAACTGTGATTGCATCGAATTATACTCCACAAACTGTCGGATTGGCTAAGGATGCATGGGAAGTTGCACGAGATTCATTGTTTCTGGAAAAGAAGCTGGGTCAGGGCTGTTTCGCTGAAGTGTGGAGTGGTAAGGCAGCGAAAACTGTTCTGGTTTGGGATGGATGCTTAAAACCATCAGGAAAGAAGCCAATTTCAGAACAAGAAAGGCATTATAAACACAAGTTCCAGTGAACTAATATTGTCATCTAAGAGTAACATTTGATAAGGTCCTTGAGTGGAGAATGCTAGGGTTATTTTTCTAGTCCATACAAGCACAGAAAGAAAACATTATATGTTGTCTTTTGTGTTATATTGTAAAAAAAAATGCATTGTTGATTCTAGAACTGGAGATTTCCTGTTTTCAAGTTCCACCATTATTTATATGGTCCAAGATTGGGTAAAGTCCATACCATTATTGCATGCTGGTTCATTTCTTGGAACTCTTGTTAGTGTTTATGAGACCAGATAAAGTATATTGTAATTAGGGATGCAAGTCCTTCTGATATAGTAACCAAGATTTAATCTCAAACATGGCTTTTTTACTTTATAGCAAAAAAGCTTCTATCTGCATATAATTATTGGGACAGTCTTTTGCTAGTTACTAATAAGTAGCTGAGCCACATGGCTATAGCTTTCTTTTAGTATGCAAATTGTCAAGTCTACAGCATATGTGAAAATGAATTCACTATATTAGTTAACATTTGTCTAGCTTTCGATCTTTTTTTCCACCCTCAAAAATAAAAGTTCCTAGTTTTGGAATATTAACAAAAATAGTTCCATAGATGATTATGAAATAAAACAATTCTGAGCAGTAGACAGATCAAATCACAATATTTTTTTAGTTGATGTATGGATTTTCCTATTCATTAGCATCCTCATAATTTCTAGTTCAGAGGAGAATTAATTTGGACAAGAGTCCATGGGATCCTTACCTTTATGTTGTACTATTATTTATATTGTAAAGAATACTATGTTGTGTTTTGCTTTGACCCTATTGCAGTCTTTCTCCAGTAGAAAGAGGTTTCTTTATGACTTTAAAAAAATGATAGCAATTTTAGCAGAAGAATATTTATCAATACATTTCAGCCCAATAAATTTGTTCAATAATTTGGAATCTTCTAATGAAGTTGAATTCATTCCCCCCACCCCATCCCCAGGAGCTTGGTGCTGTGCCTTGGCTGGGCAATAGCTTTGTGAAATGTATTTGCCTCAAGTACCTTGTTCTACTAGATCAGATCACCCAATGAGCTAAGTCATTAAGATAAGTTTTTCATGTTTATACTCATCCCTCTTTCGACTGTAGAGGATGAACCTAACTTGAAGTAGTTGGATCACCAATTTTCTGCAACTGCATTAGTTTTCACTGCTTCTTAATATGTAACATTTATGGATTAATCTTTCCAAGTCGTTTTTGGTATCACAGCAGCCTTCCCTAACTTGGTGCTCTTCAGATCTGTGGCTTAAGGATGCTGACAGTTGAAAATCAATTCATTTGGAGGATAATCAGATTGGGAAAGGCTGCTTTAATATCTGCAAATAGGATTCTGTAGTTTAGCTCTCAGTCAGGAATGTGTAAAATTTATTTAATTGTCTATCCATCTGTTAATAGGTACTTGGAACGGGAATACTAAAGTGGCAATAAAGACATTGAAGCCTGGCACTATGTCACCAGAATCATTCCTGGAAGAAGCCCAGATCATGAAAAAGCTAAAGCATGACAAACTGGTCCAACTTTATGCTGTGGTGTCAGAAGAACCCATCTACATTGTCACAGAATATATGGGTAAAGGTAAGATAAGAAGCATGTGTATTCAATAGATTGCTGAATGGAAATTAAACTGTGCCATTAAGCCTACCTTGTATTTAATTAATTATACAATGTTTATACCCATTGACTCTTGGAAGTTTGCAGTAAAACATAAAATAAATAGTAATGCATAAATGAAAACACAATCCCTCAAATCACTGCAGTATAATTAATATAGAGAAAGCATGTGGGGTGTGGCTTCTAGAGTTTCTTTTAAAATGTAATGGATGAACTAACAAGAGAGTGACATAAAATGGTTTTGCAGCATGCAGAAATTGGCCACATGCTATAATTACATTAAATGTAAACTCTTATCTATAATTATACCCTTTTCTTAACTAGACTTACCATCAAACCTATAAAATCTTTGAAAGTAGCATATATGTTTCTGTATCAGAAACAAGCAGATAATTTTTTGACAAAGTGTCCTATGTTAATTATAATAATATATAATAAGGTATTGGAACATGCCATGTTGCCTCTAGAATTCATTCCAACTCTTGAGAGCCATTGCAGTGTAATAGTTACAATGAGTAGGAAAAGGGAACATAAGGGTTAGAAATTACTGATAAGGTAAATAAAGGTAAGGAATAAAGAACTAAGATTTCCTTGTAATACTAGAAAGATTTCCCCAACCACACAAAAAGTTTTACTGCCACCAAACAATTAAAACTTCCTCTCTCTGTTCAAGCCCTTGCCATTTTTTTGGCAAGGGCTTACTGAAAGACAAAATCTTACTGAAAGACAAAATCTGTTCGAGCTGCAATATCCAAAATCTGGTTTATTCCTTTCTGAAATCCTTTTACTTGTAACTTTTTTCTTGTACTTCATTCTAAGTAAAAATCTAGCAAAGATTTTGTTTGTTTTACATCTCAATTATAAATCGTTGAAAAGAAAGTATGCTTGCCTTATGTATTTTAATTGTATCTTCACATTAGTGATTCAGCGTTCTGTATCATTTAAGATCACTCTGAACTTTTAAAGCAATTTTTGTTTTTATTTTTTAGTGTTTTTTTATATTTTGAGTGATCAGGTATTCAATATATTGCATTCCTTTTTATAAATAAGGATGGTTCTATTATGATTCAAAACAAGGTTTGTGTGAGTAAAAGGGATGAACGTTCCCTCATATATTACTTAGGAGTTTATATTGGACAAGAACCTTAATTAAATGTTCATATATTCCTTTGCCTGTTGTATTCAAATTTTCCAATACCCATGGTTTGAACTTCAAAAACTGGCATTGTCTCTTTGACTGGAATCACAAAGATTTGAGGGGGCTGAATGGAATCTAAGGAATCTAATCCACAGACACTAAAAATGACATTTTTGGAAATTATTGGCACAATCTAGATACAATAGTTGCCTTTCCAAACAATACCAGAATTTCCCAGTTATTTTATATTTCAGTATTTTTTGAGAATATTCACAATAATTTTATGTTTTATTTCATTCAGTTTTTTACAGCTTTATGATTACTTTTCACAGAAATATTTCAAGATGGTCAGTTTTCTGGTCCTATTTGACAATTCATACCAGGCTGTTACCACAATACCTTAACATGTTTATATATTATTGCATCTTACTCTCCCTTAAATGACAAGGGTTATTGATTTCCACATCCTAAAGTAATTATATTCTGGCTTCATGAATTTGCTGAGCTCAGCATTGCTGTGTGATCAAGCTACTTTCCCCCTCCAGAAATGCTTAAGTAAGCATTCTGAATTAACTCTTTAAATATAATATCTACACAAAAGTTCTGTGCAGATGATAAAGTAGTGGGAAGAGTTTCTTTTAATGATTTACCCATGACTGGGTACTGCTGCTTCTTTAAATAATAATGTAGAACTCTTCCTTAGTCCTAATATGGAATCCTCTTTATTGTGTTTGCCTTACTTCAGACAAATCAGTTTTCCAGGAACTTTATCACTTCTGTTCTTCATTGTAGATAATTATTTTTGTTTAGGGGTAGAATAACTATATTGAGAGGGGGAAGGGAGAGGACCTGAATCCAGAGCTATGTGGAACTTAAGCCTTAACACCATTATCTAATGGTGCTTTAGAAAAAGGGTAGTATTTTCTGCTTTTTCCAATATTCAATAGTGAATCCCTTGTGATTCCTAAGCCATGAGTAATTGCAACAGTGTTTTTGGCAGATCATCAAGAGGCAAAATTTTCCTTTTGTATGCAATGGGGAGGGAGTAGAAGAGGAGAGAACCAGATAGATGGACTGGTTAAAGGTGCCAAGGTAGTAAATAGAAAGCTGTGGATTTTATCCTTTCTTGCATTCAGCTGAGTGACTTGGGGTATCTCAGCCTTAGAAAGAAGGTAATGAAAAAAATCACTTCCACAAATGTTGCCAAGAAAACTTCAGGGACTTTCCAGACAGTTGCCAGAAATTAAGAATGACTTCGAAATACCCCCTACCCCCAAAAGTGGAGGGGTATTGCTTTGAAAGTGTATTCAGCTTTATTCACCAAAACTAACACTCCCTAATCTCTTTAACACACATTCCTAGAACTTCATCTATACAACTATATCATTTCTTCACTTCCTGGCATCTATTGCTAGCCCCAAAACAAATAAAAAAGTTTGTCCCACTATCAAACATATTATTACCTCTGAAGTGGGATAATATATTAAATCTGCTGCAGCTGTTGGTGGTTTGGTTAAATATTTTGGCTGCAACAGGGAAGGTAGAATCACTGAAAATTGCCTCTGGTTTAACCCTAGGATGAATTTTCTATTAACTTGACATTTTTCATGACTTGTGTCATTTTAATCTTTGAAGACATGCCATGTATAAATAAGTAAACATGTAGTACATGTTTTCAGAGTTACAATCCATTAAATTAATATGATTTATGACTATAAATAATTGCAAACACAATAAAGAGGAATCCTTATTAGGACAAACGAAGCATTCTACTTTATTATTTAAAGATTTTAAAATTTTGAATTATATTTGTATATAGAGAATGGCTAAATAATTATTAATGCAGCTTTGGAAAAACAAGTCTATACGTCATATATTTAATTTGTCATCATATGAATAAGAGATTTGGGGCAAAACAAAAAAACAAGGACAAATGGTTTGGAGTTCCTTTGATCATGGAATATATTTCCAGCTTTCCCTTAATCCCCATTGCTTGGGAGAAGTAAATTTCTATTTATTATTATTATATTAACACTGCTTATTAATGTAATTTTCAATTATTTTGAGACAATCAAACATCATTCAAGAACCTATTTTTATTTGTATTGCAGGAAGCTTGCTAGATTTCCTAAAAGATGGTGAAGGAAGAGCTCTGAAATTGCCAAATCTGGTAGACATGGCAGCACAGGTAAATATGAATATGTCATTAATCCGGGATATACATGTGAAAGCAAGTTGTATTTATTAACTAGTGTATGTCATGTATTGTGAATTAAACAGGTTGCTGCAGGTATGGCTTATATAGAGCGAATGAATTACATACACAGAGATCTGCGTTCTGCAAACATCCTGGTGGGGAATGGTCTAATATGCAAAATTGCTGATTTTGGATTAGCAAGATTAATTGAAGACAATGAATACACAGCCAGACAAGGTATGGCTAATATAACCATTGTTGTACTTGTAAATATTATGTGCAGAAAGACATGCCCCCAAAGTGGGTAGCCTTCTAATGCATATTTATTTTAAATGTATTTAATTTTTGAGATAAAAAATTGTTATTGCCAAGTCCTCTGGATAGGAAAGGTATATTTTTTATATCTTTTATATTACTTTTTCTATGACCTCTCTGGCAAATTTGGAAATAATAGTAGTCTTCAGCAAGAGAGATTGCAATTAGCTTAATAACCCCAAACATTTAAAACAAATAACTCCAAACATTTAAGCAACAGAAATAATTTATTACCAACTTTCTCAGTCAGTAGTAAAGTGTGTGTGTGTGTGTGTGTGTGTGAAGTAACCCTTCCCTTAAAAAAATGTCTGCTGCCTTTGAACATATCTTGGAATAGATGTTCTATCGTAGTGACTTCACTTTTTTTGAAAAACATGAGGAATCCTAATTATTTGTACTATTAAACACTAGGTCTTCATAGGTTGTTGACCAATTATGATCTCCACAAATGGAACTAAGTGATTTCCTATTAAAATAAATTTAAAATATGTTAATTGGATTCTAGAAAATTCACCCATACAACATGTAATAGGAAATATTTTCATTGTGAAAACTACAATCAGTTTGAAAAACTATGTATATTAGAGAAAATCAGATACATTTTTAGTTTTCTCTTCATTTAGTATAGACCACATTTAAGAATTAAGAGTTTCTCTAAATATATTCTTTATATTTGTTGTTGTTAGTTCCGACCTATCACGACCCCATGGACAACATTCCTCCGGGCCTTCCTGTCTTCTACCATTCCCCGGAGTCCATTTAAACTCGCACCGACTGCTTCAGTGACTCCATCCAGCCACCTCATTCTCTGTCGTCCCCTTGTTCTTTTGCCCTCAGTCGCTCCCAGCATTAGGCTCTTCTCCAGTGAGTTCTTCCTTCTCATGAGGTGGCCAAAGTATTTGAGTTTCATGAAAGTATGTTTAGCTTAATAAAGAGAAGGTTAAGGGGAGCCTTGAGAGCAGTCTTCCAATACTTGAAGGGCTGCTACCTAAAAGTAGGACTAGAAACAATGGGTGGAACCTTCTCAGAGGTAAATCCAATCTGGAATGAGAAAGAATTTCATTGAGAGAAATGAAATAACAGAGAAAATTATTAAGCAGCGCAACAGCTTGCCTCTTGGAGTTGTAGGTATTCCTTTGCTGGAGGTTTTCAAGAAAAGATTGAACAACCATTTGTCTGAAATGGTATGAGGACTCCTGCGTAGGGCAGGGGTTTGATTACAAGACCTCCAAAATCCCTTTCAACCCTATAATTCTATTTATAGGCAAGCTTCATTGAATAGTGAGATTTATTCCACAATATATGTATTCTTGATTTTTCAGTTATAAACTTACATGAGGTTACCTTTATATATGCAACTTCTTCAGTGTGAGACCACACTTGGAATATTGGATCCAGTTTTTTTATTATTATTAATATATATATTATTTTTATATATAAACAATCCATCTTTCAGTTTACAGTGTGTCATCCGGCTGTAAAACTGTGCATAATAAAAATTTACATTTTCATAGTATTTTTTTTGTTTTTACATATCAATTTATCATTCTTTTCTTAACAATAGTCAAATGTTGAAATATATAATATTTTTTATGCTGCATCCAGTTTTGGTCACCATGACGTAAGAAGGTTGTTGAGACTCTAGATAAGAGTGCAGAGAAGAGCAACAAAGATGATTAGGGGACTGGAGGCTAAAACATATAAAAAACAGTTGCTGGAATTGGGTATGTCTAGTTTGATGAAAATAAGGAGTAGGGGTGACATGATAGGAGTGTTCCAGTATTTCAGGGGCTGCCACAAAGAAGAGGGAGTCAAGCTATTCTCCAAAGCACCTGACAAGAAGCAATGGGTCAATCAAGAAGAGAAGCAACCTATTACTAAGAAGAAATTTTCTGACTGTTAGAACAATTAATCAGTGAAACAACTTGCCTTCAGAAGTTGTAAATGTTCCAATACTGGAAGTTTTTAAGAAGAGATTGGATAACCATTTGTCTGAAATGGTATCGGGTTTCCTGCTGAAGTAGGGAGTTGGATTAGAAGAGCTCCAAGGTCCCTTCCAACTCTGTTATTCTATTCTGTTCTAAATTTGCACTCCATATCATTGAAATATGACTGGTAAGACAATATTGGTACACCAGTTTTTATAACAAACAGCATGTAGAGCAAAGCTGGAAAAAAAAGAAACATGCACTACGGAGGTAGGATAAAGGAAGACAAATTTGTTTCACCTTATACCCTTCCTACAGCAATAGAGATGTATGGATCCCATCCAAAACTCTTTGTAGGTCAAGGGAGTCCAATACATGCATACTAAATTATTCAAAAAAACAACACATAATAAGAACCTTACATACAGTTAAAACCAATTAAGAAGTAACACCCACCCACCCTCAAAAAATACCCTCTAATTTTTCAAGCATAAAAATTAGACATCTGTCAGTTCCTAGGTAACTAATGGATTTCAGCCTTGAGTTTACTCAGACTCAGTAAATATCTGAGCTGCATTTTAAACTTTGGAAACTTGAGAGTTTCCCAGCACTTTGTCACCAAACTATTTCATTAGGATAACAGCTTTACATTCCATTTAAAGGGTTCTGCTGTATCCCACTAGTTCCCCAGACCCAAACAGCACATATTTACTCCTATAGATTTTCATCCCAGGCATTAGAATCCTTTCTCCTTATCGGGCTGATACAGACCTGATTCATCCTCTCTTCTTTCTGACAGGGGGCAACAACAACGAGGGGAGAGGGCATGATACAACTACTCATTGTTTCGTTTCAGAGAACCCTGCCACAGGGCATAGATTAACACCAAAAAATAGATGGCTGCGACCCAAGAAAACCATTTTTCAGAATGCCTCCACTTGATTAATGAAGTCATGGCACCGACCACAGTTGACTTTCATCATGTGCTGTATATTCTTTGCTCCTTCTCCCCTTAGAACTATCAGCTTCACTCAGAAAAGTTTCATTTTTCTTTTCATTTTTTTAAGTACCTGAAGAAAGGAGCACTGAGGGTTATGCTGTTAATATATTAGGATGCCCAAAGGCTAGTAATGGAAGGTTGTTGTTTTGGTACAACAGAGTCCTGCACTATCTCCATGACTTGCCAACTGATCACACTGTAAATTTTTACAGCCCACTACTTCAGACCAAAAAAGGAATCCCTTTTATCTGTGGGAAGTTGAGCCTTGAGTACATAAATGTATAGAGATAAGTAAAGAAATGAGAAAGGATATCTCCTTTTGCGGAACTTTCTTTTTTACTTGATAATATTTTTCTTAGCTCGCTTCCAGGGATTGCTGGACACATGATGATGAGCAGTGGTGGGATTCAATTTTTTTTACTACTGGTTCTGTGGGCGTGGCTTGGTAGGCGTGGTTTGGTGGGCATGGCTATGTGGTCATGTGACTGGGTGGGCCGCTGCACCCCCCTGTGACCTATTTTTTGCCTAGAAAGCCACCCCGAAGTCTCCTGGCAGCCAAATAGGGGTGTAGGTGGCACATCCCCCTCGTGCCCCATTTTTGGCCTAGAAAACCTCCCTGAAGTCTCCTGGCAGTCAAATAGGAGTGCGTGGAGACTCCTGGAAGAGGAGGGGAGGGACGGGCCAATCAGAGGTGGTATTTTTGGTTCTCTGAACCAATGAAAATTATTGCTACCGATTCTCCCAAACCTGGCAGAATTGTCTGAATACCACCTCTGATGATAAGTTTGTTTATTGTATATATGTGATAACAGAATTATGGAGAGAAATAGGAGCCTTTGAAAAGAAGGGTAAGGAGGACAATTGCCAGGGCTATCCATGGAATGGTTCAAAAAAAGTCAAGATGGTATCCACAACTATATGACTGAACACAACATTTCAACTTTGGGAACACCTTTCTACACCCACCCACTTGGAAGGTGTCCCAAGAATTGTGGAAGGTTTCAAACATGAAGTGACTCATCCCAGATATAATTCATATGCAAAAGGTTCAGGTTGATCCAGTTAATAAATAATCCCAAGATACAAAAATATTAATTTTTATTTTCAATTTTCTGTTACTAATATTAAGCCAATACGGTTCTGTTATTTGTTTGTATATTAAATCAGCATATGACTTGAGAAGTCACAGCACTGGCTTAGCTTGGCCTAATTGGAGGCTGTAAATTTGAATAAACCATCCTCCACCAGCAAGGAATACTCATTGACTCATTTAAATTTCTTGGTAGGCAGCATTGCCATCCAAAGTTTTTATTGTTTTAAAGGTATGTTAGGATTTTAAGGTTTTTAATGCTGTAAGAGGGCTCACAGACGTTTTGTTACAAGAATGGTGGCAAATAGGCTTAATAAATAAATAAATAATCTTGTAAATTTGAGGTGCAGAAATTATTAAACAAAGGGGGAAAAGACACACTGAACTCCTGATCTCCACCCTATGAACTAATAATGCTGTCAGGGTTGCAAGTAATAAACCTGTAATAAATAGAACTCCAAGGCAGGTAGATTCCTCAAAGAACTGGTTTATTGGATATACCCTATTGGCACAGACTGGTGAAATATTTCCTTTGAATATTCCTGCGGTTTTCGCCTAATTAAAAGTTTTTTCCCTTTCCCCAAACAATCTGTCATATGGCCCCATCATCCTGTCATCCAGTTGCCTGGTAACTTCACTCCTCCTCTCTCTGACCACCTGTAGGAATGTCCTTGGTTCCCAGGAGAAAGTATTTTGTTTTGGCTACAAACGCCAACTATCTCTATTCCCCTGTCCTATCCTTCAGCTCCAGTATGGCAACACTGAAGCCCAGAAAATGGTCTCTCTCAGGCCAGCTTCAGAGTTGACAAGTGCATTGCAAATAACTTGGAAACACAAATAATAGCAATAGCATTTGGACTTGGACTTATATACCACTTCACAGTAATCACATTATTAGTCTTCCCCTTTTGAAATCAGCTGTTTCCACAATGCAGCAATAAAAAGCAACACCTTATCCATCTTAAATGGAGTTACTCAATCACCAGAATAAGTCGTCCTAATTACTCCACTATCCTGACAACAAAATAAACACCAGTCCTTCCACATTATCCCAGTGCACCCCATCCTTTACTTCTGAGCTATAAAAAAAAATCTAGTATAGGAAGTCTAAGAATGCAATTTTGCAATCAGCTATGGCTTCTGTTATTTCTGATAGTTTCAATTCAAGATAAAATGAACTTCAATTCACAAAAAACTCAGGTCATGGTAACTGAGTTCTTTGTTGTGTTTGCTGCAGTGTTTCTCTAGAATAGCCTTTCTCATCATGGTTCCAGGAGTTCATCGAGACCATGGCTCTTGTGATAGAAAATTTTTTATGTTTTTCAAAGACCAAAATAAAAATGAATTGAAGATAAGTGTCAGACTTTTATTATTCATTTCAAGTGCTTAATTTTTAAGATAGCCATCATTTATTATGTCACAGGACATCAACATAAACCTTTCAAACTGCTTGACAGCAAAATCTTCTAAAACAGAAATGATCTCATCCTGTCCTGCAAACTGTACAGTTCAAAAATGAAGCAATGGCCTTTACTATTGCCCTTTAAAGCCCTACTGTATTCAAAGATAAAATTCGTAAAAAACACCGAGGACAGTTTACAATCCTTTCTTCTTCTCCTGCCCTACATTTTTATTATTTCTGCACAACAATTCTGCAAGGTTGATAAATCTATGGAACAATGACTCTTGGCCTAAGCTCAATAATAAGGTTAGAAATTCAGTTGTCCTCATTCCTTATTCTGCACTACAACCACAAAATCACTCCAGTCCACATTACGGTTTAGCCCCTAAAAGCAATGACCATATAATGTTCAACAATTGTAATGCACATCCCAGTTCTACCACTGTCGGCTAAAAATGTTCATAAAGCCTATTTAGGAAAAGAAAGCTAAAAATAAAGCATCATGAAGCACCAAGAGACAAAGCCTTTCTATTATGCAGAATCAGAGTAATAATTTTGTGGCGAAAGAAAGGATTGTAGAGGTTTTTATGACAAGCGATCAAAGCAGTGATGTCAATTCTTTGACACTTTAGTTTCAGCACTGTTATTATGTAAGTGTAGCTCATGCCTAGTTTATGAATCAGCCATATTTGGCACGCCTCCTCCTCAGTTCATCTGCTAAAGCTTCTATTTCATGACCTCATGTTAGCAAGTTCTGTTTAGGTTAATAGAGTCAGGTCCTTTGGCTAACTCCCTTCATCCATCCTAGCTGAATTTGACCAAATATCTTTCACTGTTGTTGCAGGAATAAATGACACTTCTATCCGTTTATTCAACATAACCAACCCCTCAGTATTTTGAGATGTACATTGTTAATATAATTCAAGATAGAAATATGAAACATCCAAAGAGTGTTTGACATCTGGCACACTTACTCAATTAATTACTGCGCTGAATTAATTAATCTGTTGGCTCCCCAGAGCCAACCACCACTCATTTAAACTCAGGCATGTAATACTTCTTAGAATATAAACCAATTTACGGAGGTACACAGTGTTTAAATTTTATTAAAGACTGAGTAAAGGGAAAACTTAAATGATTTCCGTACAATGAAAGCATTCTAAATTGCAACCACCTTGTTCAGTATCAAATGATTCAATGAAAGATAGCAAATTCTAAGATGTACCAAACCCCTATGTATCATGCTCACTGCTCCCTTTTTACGATCCTGTAATCCCTTAATTCAAGGTAAAGTTGGGGCGATTAAATGGAGGTGAACATTTACTGGCTGGATGCCCTTCCTGACACCATGCAAAGTTCACAGTAGATATTTTTTCTTTGCACCCTAGGAGAGAAACATCTGCCACTAACTAGGATTGAACATTCAACTTTCTGAATGGGAGGTGAGTGTCTTTACTACCAGACCACCATGCTACTCATTAAATGCTTACTACTAGGGCTGAAAAAAATTGCACACCATTTTTTTTATATAGTTATGGTATGAGTCCTAAGGGATTGGGTGGCATACAAATGTATTTATTCATTCATTCATTCATTCATTCATTCATTCATTCATTCATTCATTCATTCACCCAAAAAGGTGAATGACTATCATATCTGGCCACTTGGTGAACTGTTAAACAGCTGTCAATCTCATAGTACAATTCTGAGGCCAATATTCTTCATTCTATTTAACACATAAAATATATTCCTAACATTTATATTTTGGAAATGTGGTCCAACAGACAAAGCTGTAATTTTAAATATTTAGACAAACACTTCCCTAAATAAAAACTTAAAAGTTATACCTATTTTTAAACACTTTGCACACTTCCTAAAAGCCTAGTTGTGCCTTGAAAGGGGAAGGAAGCATATAATAGTTAAACTACTATTAGGTTATTTTGCCATTGCTCTATATGGAAAGATGCTTCTTATGTATAACCAATATGAAGACGTTTTTAAGATCAGGAGAAGTCTGAGTTGCTAAATATTCTGTGAGAATGGTTGTTATTGGCAGGGCCTTTATTCTATTATCCTCTAGGCAAGGCACAACATTGCAGTAAGTGGCATATGAAGTCAAACTATTCCTAATAATCAAATGTGTGTGTACTAAAGAACATTTTATCAACAAACTTCAATGACAGGAGAAAGAGGAAGCAATGACAACCACCACAGAAGCCTGCTCAGCTGGACTCTTCGCTCCACAGCCCCCTTCCCATTTCCCACACAAAGCCATTGCAATAGATCTATGAAATGTAAAAATAGCCAATTAGTAAAAGGCATATTGTGCTGCATTGTGGAATATAGAGAAATAAAAGCTGGGTGATGCATACAATGTTCTTAATATCATAGTATTTATTATTTATATCCACCCGCTTGAAAGGCCACATGTATAAACATTTGTAGGTTTCATGAGATTTCAAAATAGCACTGTGTTTGCAATAAATGCATTTCACAATTAAATGTTTAATGTTATTAATTTTATACAATTTTTGTTTAATAATAAAATGTTCATTATCATCGTATAGTCTGTATTTCACAAGAGTGATTCAAAGTCTCAAAAATAGTAACCTGAACCTATATATGTTTGTTAATAAATACCATATACTGTATTAAAAGGAAATTGCTGTAATAAAAATAATCACATGATCCAGCAACTTTGCCAAAAAATTCTAGCAGCAGAATCCATTGAAATGTAGGAATAAAAGTAGATAAAGTTCCAGCCGAAACTATGGAAACTAAGAACCTTAGGCCTAAGTACCTAATAACATACCTGGGACTACAAAGACTCTCAAGCTATGAACTGGCATTTGAAGGTAAGTACAACCTCATCTAGAACAGGCTAGTATTTTAATTTAAGTTTACCTACAGTCATTACTAAGATCATGGCATCTGGCCCTCCCAATTCCTGGCAAACAGATGGGGAAGAAATGGAGGTAGTGACAGATTTTATTTTCCTGGGCTCCAAGATCACTGCAGATGGGGACTGAATTATGACCATCAGGGTCATGTAATCAAAATTAGAGCACCTGGCAACTGGCATGTATTTACAATGGTTGCAGAGTCCTGAAGTCACATGATCACCATTTTTCCTGACAAGCAATGTCAATGTTGGAAGCCAGGTTTGCTTAACAACGATGTGATTCACTTAGCAACCATAGCAAAACGGTCATAAAATTGGATTTGACTCACTTACAACCTCTCCAATTAGCAAGAGAAGTTCTGGTCCCAATTGTGTTAGTAAATTGTGGGCTACCTATACTTATTTAACTAATAATTGCTTTTCTATTCTAGTAAATATTCAAGGAAGTTAGCAAAATTTAGAAACAAAAGCCATGGAGAAGCTATTAAAAACACAGATTGAAATTCACAATTACAATTGCTAATATCCGCTAACAAGTAAAAGCAGACCAAAAGGACATTGCCTTTAGTATTTTTCTGAAGACTAAGAGAAAATGGACCAAATGCCATTAATTATTTTAGTTATCTATGCTAAGAAATGAAAGACATTAAAGAACAACAAACAAAGTTTCAACATTGGTGCATTGCTTCTTAACATACCAGTGTGTTGTTATTCAAGTCAATTTTTCCAGCAAAGGGCCCCCATGTTGTTCCCACCGGAAGCTGTTGTCGACTCTGGATCTTGCGTTCTCCATCCCTATGGAGCATCTCCAATTCCCCTGAGAAGCAAAGAAAAGAAGGATAATTTACCACACTAGCACACAACAATCTCTCCATTGTTACCTTTCCTTATCAGCCAACATATAGAGATTATTTGTTTCATTAGAATTACATATACACTGTCATTTCCATGGGGACAATGGCAAAACAAGATGGCAGCCATTGCATAATGCCTGGGTCCCAAGCCCCACCCCATCTTTCTGTGAATCAATGTCACAAACATGTACAGAAACCTAGGAGATTGACTCACATATGAATGAGATACGGATTTCTGGAATCCGTTCAGAGTCGTTCAGAAAATATTTTCTGTCCTTACAATTATCCTCACTGTGTAAATTTCTGTTGATCGAATATATCATATTCCTCGTATTTATTCTCACTGCATTTTATGCAATTATGTAATTATATGTAAATTAAGAATATACTATATCTGGCAATACTTGTCATAAAGGTACTGGCTGAAACTATGACAGAAAGGTACGTACAGAAAGGTACATAAGCAAACATGCTAATGTTCTTAGATCAGTCACCAACATGATTCTAAAACTAATGACTCATGAAACCAGCATGGCTCTAAAATCCATCCAAAGAGTGAGGAACAGCTAGAAGTATTAACTTTTACTTATTTACAATCTAATATTAAAGTTGATACTAAGTTAGTGAGTTTCTTTATTTGGGGGCAGGGGAGGAGCAGGGGAGATACTTCTGAGTCACACAAGTCCAAGCAGGTTTCTTGGCAATGTTTTGGGAATCTGTTTGCCATTGCCTTCTTCTTAGGACTAAGTCTGTACTTCGTGCTTAAGGTGGGGAAAAAACGAAACTTTGATTTTTGGGTTTTGCTGATTAGATCGATTTGTTGCTATAGAAATGGCTAGTTAATACAATTATGTAAAAGTAAAAAAAGTTGTAGTTTGATGTTAATGCCTTATTCTACTGCCCCAAAGGGTGTCAGAAGTCAATGCCTTTTTTTTTCTTTTTCCCTTTTCTTTCCCTCACTTTCCCCTTCCCTGTTTCCCTACTATATACTTTTGTATTTTCTTTGTAGGCTATATTATAAACTAATAAAAACTATTTCAAAAGGAGTGATTTAGCCTTCTGTTATGGCTAGCTGGGGAATTCTGGGAGTTGAAGTCCACCCATCTTCAAGCTCCCAAGGTTGAGAAACACTGTTCTAACGTTTTTACCAGCTTCCACAGTTCATTAAATGACTGCAGAATGACACAATCCTGTTTTCTCACTTCTCATCTTATCAACACTCTATTGGTATTTTCGTTGCCTGTCAATTCTGCACAGCAGGACTTTTCCTTCCTTTTAGTTTGAGTCATATTGGAGTGCTATATTGCTCTCAATTAATCAGTTAATCAGATAGAGGCCAGGAAACTCTGGCCTAGATGTAGGATGGCAAATCTGTCCACTTTCTTTTGTACAGCCATCCGGAGGGTAAGTTTCATTCATTTCATTTCTGCATCAATCTAAATATCCGACAAAAAGAAAGTACGTATTTGTACATGTTCTAATGTAAGGTTCTCCTTATATATAAATTTTTGCAATTGACATGTGCATTTCTGTATGTGATGGTATTTAATGTATTATTATGGCTTACATGTTTTTACTTGCAAAGAAACTTATAACAATATCCTGAAACACGGCTCATAAGATGCAAACGGGCCTTCTGTAAAAATTCAGACTGAATAAACTATCTTCTATTCCTACTATGAGATCACTGAAATTGTGTTCTTTCTTCTCCCCTAACACCAGTGTCCTTGCAAAACAGCAAAAAGTACCCTACTTTTTCATTGGCGGCTGACGGGTAATTTTTGAAAAGTATCCTTTTTCTGTTCAATCTATGGAGAAATATGTGTACATTAACACATACAGTATGTTTTTGCTTTTGTTTTAGATAAACATGGAAACAGCAGTTTTTGCCTGCTTTTAACCATTAAAAAGGAAGCATGTCTATGGACATGTCAAATTTAACTGATAGCAGAGGAATCATGAGAATCTTTGAAAACCCTTTTAAAAATAATTCAGTCTCCCTTTCTGCCACTGACATTTTTCATCTGAAAAGGGTTCAGACTCAGTCAAACAGTGACTCCTTATCTATACCTGTGGATTTACAAGCAGGCCTGGCTTTTAATGGATTAAGAATGACAAAGTTAGGGCAGATTATTCAATGATAAGCAAACATCCACCAAAATCCCGAGTTGCATAGGACAATGCTATTCTTTTCAAACAGCAAAACTTCTTAATAGAAGAACTTAAAAGAATGCTTGCTCATACAAAATGCAAAACTGCACCAAGCAGCCAATAAGAGATTTTCTTTTCCTCATTCAATGTTATTAGCAAATTGATCCACAGATGGAATAATGTATTGACTTATTTCAAAGATAAATAATGAATTTATATTGTTATTTAATGTAAGTTCTGATGAATTTCCATCAATGTTTGCTGTTAAGAAATGAAGAACGTATTGGAAAGCTGTATGTGAACATATTTTTTTTTATTTAGTGGAATTCAAATAATTGCTTCAATTGTTATTTGATATTATAATGTCTCTGAAATTAATTACACACATAAGGGAATCCCTTTGGATCATAACAGTAGGATGATAACTGGATATGTGTACACTGAATACACCTAAGAAGAACTATAGTCATAATGTACGAAAATGCAATCAGTCAGGAAAGGCCAACTGGAACAATTATTTTGTAAGCTGGTGGTGAATACAAAGGGTTCTAGCTAAATAAATCCACTCTGAAACAGTAAATAAATATCAGAATGTTTAGAGAAGTGGTTCTCAAAGTGGGTGGTACCGCTCCCTAGTGGGCGTTGGAGCAGTCTAAGGGACCATTGAAAGCTCCACGTGGAATTAGGGGGCACCAAGAACCAATCGGTGGACAGCAAAGGATTCATCCGGCTCCCATGCTGTGCCTGTGCAATGAGCCAAGGGAGGAGAGGGGCTTCTCACTGAGAGGTTCACGTGCGGTTGTTAGCGATGCGTGGGCCACAGTGGTGCCGGCGCGGCATATATTCTTGTCCTCTATGTCTTCACCATTACCAACCCCCAGCAGTGCCCTAGGCAAGGGACGGGACATTCCAGAGGCAGGGCATGGGCAGCTCACCCCCCCCTACCCCACTCTGGGGGTGGGGCTTGGCAGGGGGAACGTTAAGCATTCTATTTTTTCTAAAAGGGGCAGTGAACCAACAAAGTTTGAGCAACACTGCTGTAGGGCAAAGGCTACACATGTGTTGCCTGCATTCAAGCGAAGAACAGCCCCTGTTACCATTCCCTGTCTCAATCTTGTTAAGCAAGGCATCATACTTGCTGGTAGGTGTTTTTATTCCTGGAATCCTCTAGGACAGTGTTTTTCCGCTGTGCCATTTTGAGATGTGTGGATGTCAACCCTCAGAATTCCGGGAAACTGAGATCCATTCATCTTAAAATGGTCAAGGTTGAGAAACTTGCCTTAGGTTATACGGAGGATGGCTACACCCCTTCTTCCCTCAGTGTGACTTAACACCAAACTGGATGTTCTCACTTCTGACTACGTGCACCATATCCTACTCCATCTGTCTCAGAACACAGCGCGAGTAAACCTGTTATGTTTACTAGATGAAAAAAATACAGACTGCATAATGGAAACACTAATAATGAAGCTGGAGTTTATAAATATTATTTGGACATATAATGGCCCTGGACTCCGGCTGCTACTTTTCAACGCCAGGTTGGTTGTTAATAAGGTCCCTCTGATCCAGGAACTAATCCAGGAGAAGAGCGCCGACCTGGTGTGCATCACCGAGACCTGGTTGGGGCTGGAAGGGGGTGTTACCCTTACTGAAATGTGCCCCACTGGGTTTCAGGTGGTGCACCAGCCGCGACGCCAGGGCAGGGGTGGTGGGGTGGTGGTAATTATGCGTCAAGGGCTCCATCCTCGGGAAGGCGCTGCTCTTGAGATTGACGGGTGTGAGTCCCTTCTCTTGAAGTTGGACCTAGGGGTTCAGGTGAGTCTGTTGCTAACGTACCTGCCTCCCAG
>JANHGC010006021.1:65819-77673 GCA_027560395.1 Boaedon fuliginosus | reverse complement strand
ACTGGTGCAGCAGGTGAACCTGCGCATAGGCACCCTTGGTCACAGCTGAAAGATGGTTGTCCAGTTACATCCTCCAGACACCGGGACATCACCTCGGCAGCAGTATATGAGGTCAGGAAGCCACAATATAAACAGAACTATAGTCACCCTAAAGAGCAAGATAACAGTAAATACATTTAAAAAATAAACTAGCTAAATCTTGGCAAAAGAGTGAACAAGACTGTATATGGTCAACCTATATGTTGAATGTATGTTAAGGGAAGCCAGTTTGGAAAATGATGAGCATAGTTTTAAAAATAGAGGAAGAAGCATCAATAATCTTATCTGTGCTGATGACACTACCCTGATAGTTGAAACTGAAAACAATCTACAAGGTCTGTAATAAAGGTTAAGGAGAAAAGTGGAAAAAATGGAATCAAGATTAAATATAAAGAAGACCAAACTAAGAGTAACAAGTAGAATGACCAGCAGGCATTAAAGGTATAGATACCTTCTTCATTCTAGGTTCACCCATCAATAGTAAAGAATAAACATAAAGAAATGTTGGTAATTAGCACTTGGTATAGACATGAAGGCCATGGAAAAGATGCTGTGATTATCAGTTGTTGTGATATCTTTATATCTCAAAGATCAGAATCATGTAAACCATGGCATTCCCTATGACAGTCTGTGGGAGTGAAATTGAACTCTGAGGAAATGAACAGAGACAATATTGACTCCTGTGAACTTTGATATTAGAATAGACTGTTGAAAATATGGTTAGCCAAGAAATGAAACCATTGGATCTTCTAAAAATCTGCCCACTGTCCTCACTCAAGACACATAGCACAATGCTCCAATGATTTTACTTTGGACATATTATATGTAGACCTAGCTTTCTGGAAAAAGGCTTTAATGCTGAAAAAAGAAGAAAGAAAGAGAAGAAAATGTTGAAGGATTTCAAAGACCAGCATAGATATAGATCATTAGGAAGAAATTCTATCTATGTGTTTACTAGGAACTGAAAATGATTTGATGACACATAATCAATCAATCCATCTAGCACCAAACAAGAGTAGCATTATAGCATATAGTTTCTCAAGCTGACCACAGAGATTACCTCAGAATGCAGAAAAGTTGGTGTACAATTGTCAATAAAGCATTAAGACACAGCTGGCTATGAAAAAAGTTACTAAGAAGTGGCCTTGTTTAAGATATTGCTATATTGAAATAGATATGCCTTATAACAGTGGTGTTAAATTGGCGGTCTAGAGGCTGAATGCGTCACACTCAGGCCACACCCACCCAAGCTTCTGCAAAGGCAAAAAGTGTCGGCATATGTCACATGACATGATCAACTTTGACATCCATGCCCTACATATAAGACAATTCCAAAAAAACAAATCAATTTAGAATATGCCTGAACCAAGAACTGCATAATACTGATTACCTTTATTACAAAGGTATTCCACATCTTCACAATTCAGATTCCGAGACTCAAATTCTGCAGAAAAATTTCCCTCCAGGGGAAAGTCTTCTTTGGAGATAATGTCATTTTCCTCAGATAGGCACTCTTCCTCTTCATCCTCAACAGCATCTTCAAGGGGACCTTTAAAAAAACAAGAACACTGTACCAATACAGCAGCAAAAGCCATACCTAAAGATTTTATTTGGACTCTGTAAGTAGAAACAGGTGATCAACCAGAAAAGAGCATAGGTAACAACAAAGGATGGGTTCTAAAAATTGCCAACTTTTTGCAAGCATACCTTTGTTATGCAAACAAAGGTAGAGAAACCAAGATAGAAAAGCCAAGGTAGAAAAAGAATCCAAGTAGCCTTCATAGCTGACCACTGAAAGAGAAGTCTATTATAAATTAGAGAATATTAATGATTGATAATATTAGAATGAATTGACAACTACTGCTTAGAGAGAGAGAGAGAGAGAGAGAGAGAGAGAGAGAGAGAGAGAGAGAGAGAGAGAGATGGACGGACGGACAGACAGACAGACAGACAGACAGACACATATTCCTCATCATTTAAGAACTCTTGTTTCTTCCTTAAAGATTTTAGAGTCCTATCAATTGTTCTGGAGAGATTAGAATGCAAGAATTATCTCAGCTTTTTTCGGGTTGTATTCCATGCCCAGAGTGGCAGTTCAGCCACCTTATGTTTGTGTGTTTGTGCTTTGTGCACCATCTTGCTATAACTTTAACTATATCTACAATCTACAGTTCTAGAATTATCTGGATATCATTCATCTAAGTATCAATAACAATTTACTGTTCAGAGGCAAAACATAATACTTATAAAAGTTATGTTAAACTACATTTTAAAATTAGTACGTTAATATAATTAAAATTATGTTTACTAAAATTTCATTCAAAGTACTTCCATTAAATAGTATTATGGTGTAAATAATATTATGTAAAAGTATTACATAATCGTATTGATAAAATATTACCAACAAATAATAAAAATAATTTTATTAAAAATATAACTTAGATTTATGTTATCTAACTTCAAGTAGAAAAGCTATGTCTCCTATTACATCTCAAATAACTGTTCACTCAGTAAATACATTAAGGAACTACCACAACCTAGTTAACTATTTATTATTAATTGCATTTGAACTATGCTAACTAGTATATTCTAAGTTTTTAATCAGGCTGCTATAGCTAAGATATCCAAATTAAAAACAAATAGATAGGGAGATAACCAATTTTTAAAAACGCCGAATCATAGTAGCGAAGCTTTGCTGAATGTCTTATTGTTCACGCCAGCTTTATCGTGCTTATTGAAAAAATATTTTTATTTTATCTCTACAGGAATGTCTAGAAAGTGCATAACAGATCAAAATAAGAAAAAAAATAAAAATAAAACTATAGATATGTAAGAGCCAACAATAACACTATTTTAAAGGACACTATTTTAAACAGATCTTAACTCTTTGTCCTACAAACGAAAGAGGGGACCTGAAGACAAACACATTATTAGAAGTATTACATTCCATGATTTCAAAGTGACCAACTAATAAAACTTCCATGAGCAGTGATGTCCTTTAATTTCCACCTGATAAGGCTGGTCTATAGTAAAATGGAATATTTTTTATATATCCAGATTCCCTGTATCTTTTCTCAGACTTCCATGAAAGCCCAGAAAACAGATAAAGTTAATTTATGAATCCTTTTTTAAAAAGTTGTTTTAAAAGCTCACACAGAAAAAATGTGATTACTTTACAGAGATGGTGCATTAACACTCTAATGCATTCTAAAATACCTTTTCTGAGTCATTTTAATACAGTCCAAACGTATCCTTCAAGTGATAAAATGAATTAAAGAATTTGAATGCAAGACAACTTATGCAAACAGGAAATTTGAGCTCCACTAATGAAAAAACAGTCAGATTATCGTGACTTTCAGGTAGGTCAATCAAGTATTTTCCTATCCAAAACTCCTTTAGTGAATTAAAAAAAAATTCCAGCAATAATAAAAATGAAGAAAAAAAACTTTCATGTACATAGAACATGAGTCAAGGAATAAAACATATATGAACAAAGTAATAAAGCTCTAGGTTTTAAGAGCACATTTGTATATCCATTTGGGTTACAACATTTACCCTTATACCACACAATCCCATTTTTTCCACCAATTCAGTGTCTCACTTTATGTGAATTTATGTAAAATGAGGTATTTGAGGGAACATAGCTTGAACATAAACTAAGAGAAATCTGTATACATTTTTAAACTTAGAGAAGTTAGTCCCCTCTTTTCAATATTTATCTAGATTAACTGTGTATGCCACCATTCTCTTACATCACATGACAGAATTTAGTAGCTTACCAAAGTTTAAAGCAGTATCAGTTATAGGAGCTACAGTACAGTAAATAGAAAATGAATCTGCACCAAAATTATAATACTATATTTAAAACATAAATTATTACATTGTGAACTTAAGAGAAAAGTAGACTTTCAATGTAACAATTTGCATGCTGTTGATCATTTCAGTTGGCCCATCCCTCTCTTTGGGGAATTCTTGACAGTTATTTTTCATTACCAGTATTCCTAAAAATATATACCATTGGAACAGTATTTGAAATTTCAACAGACAAGTTTAAAAAATAATTCATCTAAATTGAATTCTGATAAATTGAATTGCTGTTTTCAGATTTAGCTATATACTATTATACTACCTAAATTTTCCTACAAAAATGCAAACCTGATCTGTTATGAAACATTAAACAATCAAAGCTGGAAGCTAACTGAATGAACCTATGGGTCACATTGTGTAAATATAGCTCAAACAATCTAATCTAGACAATTTATGCCATACAGCTACATGGATATTGGTAATATAGACCTACTTTAGTATTCAACTATGATTATCCTCAGATTTAACTTCCCTTTTTAATCAATGATATATCATAAAAATTTGATATGATTGCACCTGCCCTACAGATCAACATTGCCCTAAATTATGTGGACTCCACTGTCATCCTTTTCACAAAACTTGGCTCTTCCAACAGAACCTGGCATATAGTTGTTATGATCTCTTCCTTGATATTAGACTTCATTTTTTACCTACATATTGGAGTCTTTGTTGTGTTCCTCTCTGATGTGTTCTTCTTTTTCACATGATCATCATCATCATTGGTGAGATTTATCTTTTGTTTTTTTTTCCCCTTTAATCCTAATTGAGGCAACATACAAGTTCAATTAAATAAATACATAAAGTCTCATTCGACTAGTGCTTAAGTATAGAATAACAGAGTTGTAAGAGATCTTGGAGGTATTTAGTCCAATCCTCTGCTTAGGCAGGAAACCCTATACCATTTCAGACAAATAGTTGGCCAATATCTTGTTAAAAACTTCCAGGGTTGGACCATTCACAACTTCCGGAGAAAAGTTGTTCCACTGATTAATTGTTCTGTCAGGAAATATCTTCTTAGTTCTAGGTTGCTTCTTTCCTTAATTAATTCCCATCCATTGCTTCTTGTCCAGTCCTCAGGTGCTTTTGAGAATAGCTTGACTCCCTCTTCTTTGTGGCAGCCCCTGAGATATCGGAAGACTGCTATCATGTCACCCCTAGTCCTTCTTTTCATCAAACTAGACATACTCAATTCCAGCAACTAATCATCATTGTTGCTCTTCTCTGCACTCTCTAGAGTCTCAACATCTCTCTTACATTGTGGTGACCAAAACTGGATGCAGTATAGTTTTCAATAGTGTGGCCTTGGCAAGGCATTATAAAGTGGTATTAACACTTCACGTGATCTTGATTCTATCCCTCTGTTTATGCAGCCTAGAACTGTGTTGGGTTTTTTGGCAGGTGCAGCGCACTGTTGGCTCATATTTAAATGATTAAATATAATTCAGAAGACCTTTTAATGAAGACCTGTCTAGAAGTTTTAGAATGGTTTCATGTTAAAAGAAAGTCAAATCAAACTATCATTTATCAATCTATTTATCTATCATCTATCTCCACCCATCCCTCTTCCTTCTCTTCTCAAACTCTGTGTCTTGTACAAAAGAAAATAATTTCAAGTCGCTTTAGAGCTGTTTGACAAGGGTAAGAAGGGCATGGCACTTTTTTTGAAGACTGCAGATTCACACACACCTTAAGTAATTGAGTTAATCCAGAAGACAAAAGCTATTTTTTCTTTGGCCGAGGAAAATGGAAAGTATTTTAAATGAACAAGTTTTTTTCCTGCAGCTGCTCACTTTTAACATTAGTTGCATCAGGGGATCTGTGGGAAGGAAACATTTTTATTAATTTTTTTCCTTATCTGAGAGAAGAATGTTGTGCGAGATTTTTTTTTTCATTTATGTTCCTTGCCTGCAGGTAGAAGACTAGAGAATCATATAGTACAATTTTTTTCTTTTGATTAATTTCATTCCATGTGTTATGTTATTTTTATATATAATTGATTTCAGGTTTTGCTCATAGCTGTGCATCTTTTTATATATCTTTGCCTACTGCCTTTCTTCAATCAAGAAAGTTGAAGGAAATTACCTGAATTTTATAAAGTTTATTAAAAAGAGCTCTATGGGTATTTAAATTGAGTTTTGAAATGCTAATACAAGGAAGATATTAGAGAATTTTAACGCAGGGTTCAATTTGACCTAAAAACTATTCAAGAAAGGGTCAAATTTTATTCAAATACTTTCTTTACAGTAAAAAAAATGAACCCTTTGATTTTATAAAAGTGGATTAACATTCATCATTGCTCAATCTTTTGGCACCTTGGTGCATGACAGAATTAACTAAGCTTAGGTATAAAGTTTTCAAAAGCCTTTAGATGTTTAAGAACTTTACAGTATTTTTTAATAATGTTCTTCCATTTGTCTTATTTAATAGGTTTCAATGAAATTTCAATTGAGGGGAGGTATCTAATCCAATCCAACCCATCTTCTCCTCAATAGAGTTGTTTTTAATTTTGAACTATAATATCAGATGATATAATCTCTTATATTGTTTGTACAAAATCAGATACTATTGATTTCTTATAATGGTGAATGTTAGCTTTTTTAGGTAATGGATATTAACTTCAATGTGAACATAAAAAATACAAATAAAAAGCTTACTGTACTCTAATATCAATATTTTTACTATACAATATTATCAGGTTCTATGTTCTAAGTATGACTAACATATTGGGAACTTGCCTTGACTGAAAATATTTACCTAGAACAATGGGAAATATTCACATTCTATCACTATCACTACCTCTGGTTATTAGTAGTAGTGCCATAAGCTCAAAAGTAAGATTATCCCAGTTAAGGAATCTTGATCATGCCTTAATTAAGATACTTCTTACAACTAGTTTACATGTTTGAAAATAGATTCTGGAGGCTGATGTATTTGTTGTGAAGTAAAATTGGATAAAGGGAAAATAAAGAATGTCCTGTGTATCCATTCAATATTTTTCAAACACTGTACAAGTTATATACACTGAGCACTGCTATTAACAAGTTTTTGCCTATTCACATCTGTTATAAGAAATAAAAATAGGATGTAAGTAAAGCTTTGAAGCCTATAATAATACTCCAGTGTGTTTAGTGATTAACATACTTCTTACGATTAAGTGAACCTTGCATTAAGATCAGTCCAAGATCAAAGAAAACGAACACTAATTTCTTCCGGAAATTTTGCATCTCCTGTTTAAATATTCACTACTTTCTTTTCTTTCTTCAAAGGACAGATTAATTTAGAATATCCATTTTACATACACACACACACACATACACACAGAGAGAAGCTATATGCTCCATCTCTCTATCACAGAACCAACTGACTGACACAGGAACAATATACTTAAATTTATACATGTATATAATTCATATATACCAATGGAAATATGAATATTTAAAAATAACAATGGAGACTAACATCACTATTACCAATATCTAATTATGTAAGTCAAACTTGACATCTTGTTCTATTTAAGCTATACCCAACTGAAGTAGGCAAAGAATCCCACCTCAGTTTATTGAAGGAAAACCAAATATGGGTAGTTTTTTTTAAATATGAATATTTAATTTATCTACAGGCGAAGAAAGAAAATATTCAAAATATCACCTTAGGATGTGTTTTAGCTCACAAAAAATTACAGAACCTATGCATAAACAACTACATTCCCTCCCTTAATCTCCTACCAATAAAACTCCCTAGACTATCAGTGATGCTTTTGGGCCTTTACCCAGGAATGCTAAAGGTGGGGACAGGAATGATTTGACTCCCATTCCTGTTCCTATTGGTAACACCCTCTCTACCAAATTTAGGCAAAATGCAGTGATTTACAGTGGTTGAGGATATATGCAATATATAATAAGAAAATGGTATTTTGCTATTGAATTTCAACACGACGGTCTTAGTGGTAGGGTATACATACAAGCTGCAAGATGCCCACTCAATAGAGAATCATTTCTGAATAAATGTTTTGCTTCTGAAAAAGAAAAAGAAAAAGAAACAGAAAATTACAGAACCTATTCAACCTTCTCTAGGCTAAAGGCTATGCTAAGTCTGCCCATATATTTTAATGGGAGACGACCAGAGATTTCTAGGGCTGTCTATCAGAGTGGAAAGTCAGAAAAACATCACAGAGGAAGGCGACACCCAAAACCTTTTTTTCCTATTGCCAAGAAAACTATACAGAAAATAATACAGAAAACTATACAGAAATATCCAAACATAAGCTTGACTTCACAGCTATTTTACAACCTTTCTATATTATTTTTAAAGATTCACAGCAACTTGCTGTTAATTCAAACATTAAAATCAAACGTTAAATATATATATATATATTACAATGAACAATCTTAGGAAGTACAGTGTGGCTTCATGCTGGGCAGGAATTGTAAGGACAAGATTGGCTCTGGAACTTATGGTAGATCACTCAAATTACAATTGTTGATTTTAAAAAAAGTGTAGGATAGTTTTCTTCATGTTACATTTTTATCAAATGTGTTATTAACTTAAGTTTGGATTTGATTTGGAATGGCTTCTTCTCTTGCAAAGTGGTTGTATTGAAGTCTGACATATCTGGTGGCCCCTTGTCATTTCTTATTTTAAAGTATTTGAATCATCCTCTGGCCATTTCATTTGTTCTCTTTGAGTATCTTCATAAACAGAACTGTTTTTAACCCGAAGGATATTTGGTGTAAACCTGTATGCCAGAATTGCCTTATCAGTGATATAGCTGGCATATAAATTTAATAAATAAATAAATAAAATGTTGCATCCTAGGTTTCCCTGAAGGGCCATGAGTTCAATTCTAATGCTAGCTGCCTTATTCTGTGCGCTTCTGCAATACTCTTATAAATTGCTGCACAATTTATCTTACCTCATCTACGTCAGTTGGTAATGGATTTAGTGGTAGCCTGTGAATTATTGGTTGCTCAGAGTAGGTTCATTTGTATAACTCCCTTCATGATCATTAACAGTATTTACTGTATATTGCTTTGCTTTGCCAGAGCTATTTCCACATGCATAAGTGGAAGGTTTACTTCTGATTATTATTTCTTTTTCTTTAACCAACTCTGTTCTGTCACTATCTGGGTTACAATGTTCGGTATCCTCCACTTGTGACACAAATTAGTTCTTTGTATTTCTGATATTAATTGGTTCCGATTCTTTTTATAATATTCAAAAAGTATGTAATTTTGGAAGTGTATGTTAATAAACGTGACTCACAGTCAGTTTTGTATCAGTATGGAGGTTCAAAGTTGATTTCTGAGTGCTGGAGAATTGTTTTATGATAAAAGACAAGCATGAGAATAAACTGAATGCTTAGTGAATAGTTTTAACACTGAGCAGAGAATAAAATAAAACAATGTAATGTCCCCCTGGCTGTTTAATGTATTTATGGATAAGTGTATAAAGAGTGATGTTAGATAAGTGTTGGTTGGTAATGTGAGTTTGTATGCCATGTTGACTGAACATTTGAATGATTTGCAGTGAATATTACATTGTAGGGTGCAAAAAGGAGCATGAATCTGAAAAGTAATACACTAGAAAATAAGATAGTCCTATTTGACAGCAAAAATAGAGTGAACTATTTGTAAGGAAGGGCAAGAAACATAAAAGTTAAGTCGATTGCGCTGGGAATAGTATATTTAAGAAGTGTGTTGGTAAAGTAAGAGGCATGGTTAAAAATGAATGGGTGATAGCTCAGTGGGGATTAAATACATCAGAAAGTACCCAGTACAAAATAAGGACAATGAGGTAATATGGCTGTACAGATAAGTGAGTATCAAATCATGAAATAAATCTATGAAGAAAGGCAAAGACTGAGAGGAAACAGAAGACCAACAATATTGTGGGGTACTGGATGAGACTCTGAAAAATACCACTATGAGAAGTTTAAAGGGGAAAAAAAGTATAAAATGGAATATGGACATGGTGCATATAAGGATCATTTGCAAAGCCAGAAGATATGGAGAAATTCAGTGAATCATGTCAGTGATAAATAGAATTAATGAGACTTCATTTTACTTTTCTCTATTCTTGCTTGTAATTTCTTTTGCGCATTGCTTGTTTCTTTCCCTACTTGAGAAGAATAGCATGATAATAGGAAAATGAATTCAAAGGCTCCCTTATAGCATATTGTCACACTATATATTACTGTATTTAAAAGCCTCTAAAAGCACCTTCCACTAAAAAGGCATTCCAGGTCTGGGGAGGTAAAGGACACAGAGAAGGCCTTCTCCCAGACATCTTAATCACAATAGCTACCAAGTTCAGAAATAGGTCTTCTGATAAATTAGTTAACAAATTGGGTAGAAACAAACATATAGGAAGAGGTGTACCTTCAAATATTATGATCCCATGCTGTAAACACTTTTATGATTTAATACCAGTGATCTTCAATGAGAACAAACTGGGAGCATGGAAATGATATACTAATTGGAGTCCATGGAGATTCTCAGTCATCCAAGTCATGGTTGTCCCAACGGTGCTTTTTTCAAGAGGCAACTGATCTTTCTGTTTGTTTGTTTTTTAAGGCGTTTCGCTTCTCATCCAAGAAGCTTCTTCAGCACTGACTGGATTTTGTACTATCCAATCAGAGCTGAAGAAGCTTCTTGGATGAGAAGCAAAATGTCTTCAAAGAAAAAAAGCAGAAAGTCCAGTTGCCTCTTGAAAAAAGCACCTTTGGAATATACTAATAGGAAAATACAAGGACAATCCAGTTTCATTTAAAATATTTGTTGCCAGGTTTTGCTTTTCCTGAATTATCTTATTTTTTTTAATCTTTATTGGTTTAAGCTAAACTATAAAGTTTAGCTTAAAGATCTTACAGCAATCTGCAGCCAGCTATACTGAAACAACTGCATATATTTCCAGTGAAATCTGAACTCCATATACACGCCTACAATAATTAACCTAAAGTTAATGATCATGTTATTGTTTACCTGGCTATTTAACCTGAAATGAAAGATTCAGATCATAAAAAAACTCCAATTAACCAAGAACTATTTATTTTGCTCTCGATTTGCATCAGTCACTGTAATTAACTTCTTGAAGGTATACTTACACACAAAATAGAAACCAAATCAGGGTTATTTTCCGTTTTTGTTCAAAATGGTTGATTGCATAGGCTCTAGAAATGAACACCGAATATTGGTTACAAATAAACAGCACTTCAGCAAGATTAAGTAAGCAGATTTAAGTAAACATTTGGTGGACTGTATGTCTCATTCAGCCCCAAGTATAGTCTTTTATAGTGTGAAATGGAGATAGCTGAAAAATCACAATAATAACAACAACAGTGATTACGTTAAGACAATGAGAATATTTTCCTCTCCTTAAAAAGTGCTAAACTCAATAAAGAAATTGGAGACGGAAACACATGTGACATATTCTTATATCTGGGGGATGTCTAGGAAGAAAGAAGAAATCAGGACAATCTTCTTTCCAATTTTTAGACACACACACAGGCACAGCCAAATACTCACACAAAGAGAAAGAGAGAAAAAGAGTCTTGATGAGGGTGGAGGGTCAATCTCCAAGCTTATAGGTTGGTTTCTGAACATTTCATTACCAGGCTAGGTAACATCTTCAGCGGAGTTTAGGGGATGTCATTGTCAGTGTTCCTCTGTTTATAAGGGCTTCGTCTGATCAATGTTTTGTGATGGTTTTGTGAGCTCCTCATTAATACAAATATGACATTTAAACAATCACAGCAGAAAATATGGTTGATGAAGGTACAAGAAAAAGCACCAAGATCAAGGAGCTGAAACAACTCCTTTTCTGATTAAGGAAGGAAAGCAAAGTTTGAGGATTTTTTTTTCTTAGAATAAAGGAAACTAAGGAAAGGAGGATAGAAAATTAAACATTGTATCCTACAAAAATAAACATTTTAAGAAGATTGTAGACAAAG
>JANHGC010006021.1:53685-65719 GCA_027560395.1 Boaedon fuliginosus | reverse complement strand
CCTCTTTCCCTCCCCTCCCCTACCCCCATACACTCCAAAGACAAGTTCCTTGTGTGTACAATCATACTTGGCCAATAAAGTATTCTATTCTATTCTATTCTATTCCTCAGAATGACAACAAGCTCCATGTATGAAAGGGGAAGAACAGAAGCTGTGCTAAATACTTGGGGTTTTATGTTCTTTATAGTCAAGTATGCATGTCCAATCTTATAAAACCTTCGTAAGACACACACTTTATGCCAAAAATAAATAACAGCACAAATTAAGTACTGCTTCTGTTTCTCCATGGTGGAAAATATGCCTTCTATTATCATTTTCTTGGTTTACAAAAATGTGATGACAGAAATGGGGTGGAAAGTTACAAATAACAGTAATTTTCTGATCCAACCAACCTCATTCTTGATGCTTTCAATTAGTGCTCCAAATTGCAATTAATTTCAAAATGGTTTATACAAACAGATACAATCAAACATTTTCTGTATTTTACAGACAAAATCCACAACTTTCAAACAGCACAAAGGCTAGGATTTCTTTTAAAAAAAGGACACTCTATTAGCAGCAATAGCTAAAAATAAAGCAGTCAGCAATCAAGACCAGTCCACCCAACTTCACTAAACTGCAAAACAAACAAATCAGCATTAAGATAAGGTTTAAATGAACAATGGCCCTCTTGGTTTCACAGAGTCAATCTGGCATTTAGCAGTGCAGATCATCAAGTTAACAGGAAAAGCTCTTTTTCTTCAGCAAAAATGCATGGGAACAATATAAAGCCAGTGTGTCGGAAAAGGCAAAATATATCCCAGGCTTGTCTAGTTTATATATGTCTTGCTCTTAATTAGGAACCTCCACATACCATCACCTCCAACCATTCATCAACTTAACTATTTAGTGGTAATTTGTTTATATATGTGATTTTCTGCCATTATGTTCCAAATTCATCCCTAGCAAATATTACCATTTTTTTTAGATTATCTTTTACTGTATTACTGTTTTGCTGTATACACCTGGCAGTCCTATGCTGAAAAATAGTCTTTTCCTGGTCCTTCCCTCAGTCCTTCACTAACCATAAAAAAATATTGAGCAAAATTCTATTCTATGATTTGATAAATAACAGTGCATTTCTCTTCAGTTTGTTATTGTCTATTTACCATAAATTCAGCTAAAATACATGCTTCAGCATTTCAAGTAAAACAACAACTTTTGGAAATCAGAACATATGCGGCTATACAAATACTCTTCATAGGTTTTATATTGCATTTATATTATCATTTTCCTCCTATGCCTTTTAGCCAAACAAGTAAATGTATTTATTTACAGCAAATAAACATTCCGGGCAAAAACATTTTATTAATCACTACCAATGCCAGACAACGCAGTTAATACATCACATGTCCATTCCATGCCTCAGAAATTATTTGTCACAAGAATGTGACAAGAATATAACTAGGAATGATTCAGTTACTCACAGAACTCATAGAATCATAAGGCTGAAAAGAGTTGAAAGGAGTTGAACTAAAAGACAACCCCTGACTAAGGCAGGAAACCTTATAGCATCCTGGACAAATCGTTACTAGAATCCTTCAGACTGCAATAATGGCATTTTCTTACATTTGTAATATTAATCAGTTGCCTACCCCTCGTTTATGCCATTGGTTTATTATAAAGCAGGGTACTCACAACTGAAGTTGTAGGCAATGAATATGGGGACTGAAAACAAGTAAAATAAACCACAGTCATAGTTATATATTGATGTCACATAAGGACATTCCAAATGGTTTTACATGTTCAAAATCCATGAATGAATGATGTGTTTTATTATTTTTTAAGCAAATCAGTTTGTCAGAAACTGAATTAGGAATTAGTTTGCAGGACTGCTACATCCTACTGTAAAGCCTATCATTTTTTTTTAGTGTAACATCTTGACTTACTGATGTTTTAACTTATTGCTATCTCTACTAACACAATGTGAATTAGAATGTTTATAATGTTTGAATTCACTTCACTAGTTTTATGGTGGTGCTGCCCATTGATGCTTCCTACATCAGGATTCCTGACTATTCAGGAATGTTAAAGTGAAAGATGGAAAAGAACACAAGATATCTCAGGAAAATATAACAGAGAAGAAATGATGAGCTTGAAAGTAATTATGTACAATGCTGTCCTACTTCGTCAAGAACACAATCCACAATGTCCACTGCAGTGTATCACATACACATAAGAGCTTTTCATCTGACAGAAGCAGCTCTTTTTCATAGGTCATCTGGAATAATGTTCTATGAATGAAACTTCAAGAAGTTCTCACTGCAATGATGTATCTTTACCAGATAACCTCTTATAGCACCCATTCAAATCATATTAAACAAAGAAGGATTTTCAGGCATATAATCCAAAAATACTACCACTATAATCCTTTGCAGATTTTTGAATGCATTCTACTGAATTCCATCAGCATATGTCCAAAGCATGTAACTCTTTACAGATTATTATTTCAAATATTTTAAGTTTTAATTTCTATACCTAGGAAAATCAGAGCAATAGCATAGCATAGCATTAATCATAAACCATAACAAACAACAACATTCACACCAAGCAAAATAGGTCTCACAGGTTTCTATAATAGGTATCTCCTGAAATGTAAGAGAACCAGTTTGGTACAGGAGTTAAGGCAACAGGGTAGAAATTGGTGAGTTCTGTCCTATTTTGGGCACAAAGCCATCTGGGAGATCTTGGACCAGTCAGTCTTACTCAGCCCTAGGAAATAACTGGCTATGGCCAACCATCTCTGAAAAACTTTGACAAAACCCTTGACAATTGCATGGATTTATCCAGTCAATATTGACTTTAATTAACTTTAATTAGTAAAAACTGCAAATTTTCAGCTATTAGAGTGGTGGAATCCACATAATGCATGTTATTGATATTTCTTCTTCCAGTTTTAATGCCATGCTTATATTCATATATTTAGCATATAGTTGAATAGATAAGGGAGAGTATATCCTTTCTGCCAACCAGGAGCCTGTCTGCTTCACTATGTTCCATCCAAAATGTGACTTCCTGTCCTGTGTAAGGGACAAAGGTTTTGTATGAAGGAAATGAGAATTCTGGGGTTCCCATTTTCCTAAGCATGTTGGTCATCACAATCAAATCAAAGGCCTTTCTATAATTTATGAAACACATTCTGACTTATTTTTGGCATTCTTTGGCTTTCTCAATCCAGCATGCATCAGCAATAATGTCTCATGTTCCTTGGCCATTTTTTAAAAACTGATTTGAATCTCTGTCATCTTTTTCCATGTAGGTGACTAAGCTGTGTTGGATGATCCTAAGCATTATTTTGCTATCATATGAAATTAAGGATTTATGCACAAGGATTTTCACAACCTGTTAGTCTCATTTGACCAGCAGCAAGGTGGTTTTCCTTTTCCTGAGTGGAAACATGAGCAATTAGACATACCAAAAGCAATTAAAGGCATAACAATTAAAATCTATCCACATTATAAACGCAATAAGTATTCCAAAGGATCCTCAACACCATGTTGAAGGCTATTCTATTTGAGGGACACATCATCCATATTATACTCATTCAACAATCATTTGAACTTGCAATGCACTGAACGAATAGTTGAAGTTCTAGCCATTGGAGAGACCCATAGCCATATGATCACTAGGCAACAAACCTGGATTTCCAACCATTGCACTGTCACACAGTCATAAGACCATAACTTGTGACCTTCCCTGCTGGCTTCTCACAAGCAAAATCAATGGGAACCCAGCAAGAAGTCAGAAATCACAATCCCTTAAAGTGCTCACTTAAGAATGTGTGAACCTTGCTTAATGGCAATAACTGGAAATTGCCGGAATTTTCATTTCTAAGTAGTGCAGTCATGTGACATCACACTTCATGGCCAAATCACTTAGCAACAGAAATTACAGTGCAGATTACTATTGTTATGTGGGGGCTACCTCTATTGTCAATCACTTTATATTGTCTACCCATGTAATTTTTTCAGTAAAATACAGGAGAAGTTTACTATTACCTTCTCCCATACAGTATAAAATTTCACAAAGTGGCAATTCATCTTTCTCCATGATTTTCCTATATCACTGCTGGCCAATATAGATGCCTGCCTGATTTACTAAGTGGGAGATTCTCCATCCTTGCAGAGAACATTGTGTAATGTATGCAATGCTTATGTTACAATTCTCTTAAATGAAATCAGGTTTTAATCTAAAAAGTTTATGTGTCACTTTATGGGATTGCACAGCATGTTTTCATTAGATAGTGGTAATCTATAAAGGAATACATGCTACCATTAAAATCTATATTTTTTATTATATTAAGCCATCAGAAAGAGAATGTATCCACATTAATAGAATAAAACAATATGTATAGCCTATATTACAAGAAGCACATAAAGCCAAAGGAAAAAATTATGCTATTAACATTTAAATAAAACAGATGATATAGGAAAAATTTAATATTTTATTTTATTTATTTATTTATTGGATTTATATCCCGCCTCTCTTCCCCTCACTTATTAATTTGTATGTTTTCATCATCAATACCTGACATGTACAAATATGAAGTTTCACAAATCAGAACAAAGAATTACATATCAATTAATAGTAATGCTAAAAAGATATGAAAATATTGACATTTTTGCACTTTAATACTGGAGAAGATTTCTGAGAATATTTGTGGACAGACAAGAAAATAAACCAATCAAACAAATCCACCTGGAGTTCTCACTCCAAGCCCCATTGGCCAGGCTCAAATTATCCTTATTTAGACACTATTTCTCTGGAGAAAGCTCTAATGCTGGAAAAAGTGAAAGAGAAAGAAAGGAAGACCAGCAGCAAAATGAATAGAGTCTCTTAGAGTAGCCATGTCCACCATTGGAAAAGCTGAAGCATCATGTTAGGGAGAGATCACCATGGAGAAAATCTATCCATGGGGTCTCTAAGAGTGGATAACCTGACAGCACGTGACCTTCATTATACTTAAAATTAAACATTAACTTTAACTTAAAAGCTTATTTGTATGTTGCAACTATTTTTTGTAGTTTCACACCTGAAAACCTCTACATTTTAAAAAACATACTTTCCAATGAATTTCCACAAGAAATCAACTTAAATTCCATAAAAGTACTAATAGATATCACAGTGGTATGAAATACAAATAGGAATATAAACTGTTAGTAGTTCTCTGTCACGCCTTGATATTTAGGTAGGAATGTGGCAGGGCTGTTTTTTGGAGATGATCCCAAACACTCAAAATATTTTAGTCACCAAAATAGAAACATTCTTCTAAGAAAACTCTCATCTATCATTTTTCCATCGGATGTGTAATTTATCTTATCGTGATTCAGTAGTTAACAATATATTTTTGAAATCTATTTACAGGCTTTGTTATCAACATAATGATTTCTTATTAACTTAATTAAGTTACTATGAGTTTCTTGTTGTACTCAGGAGTAACAAGGAATCACAGATTCTATTATCTAAACCATAACATTCTGCATCTAGTTTATCTACTAATAATACACAACCATTCTTCACCATTCAGCAAGGGTTTCTATCCATTCTGTTGTTCTCACTGAAAATGTAGTAGCTATTAATACGATTTCAGTGCTAAATTGTTACTTTATTCAGATGACTTTATAACCCCAACCTCCCACTATTAAATCAATTATTTTCTTTTCCATCACAGAAAATCATCCAATTTCATAAAAAGTCTGCCTGCTTTTCACCAAGTAGTTCAGTAAATGTGACTCACTGTTCCCTATAAGCAGCCACAGGACATTCTAACCCAATGTTTCTCAACCTTGGCAACTTTAAGATGTGTGGACTTAACATCTCAAAATTGCCAAGATTGAGAAACCCTGTTGTAACTCACATTTCTTTTACACTGAAATGTAGTTATTCCAAAGGCAGAATCTGTTGCAATACAGAGGTTCCACAGCTACTGTATCCATTGTTCAGCTAGAAAAAAAAAGTCTTTACAATCAGCATATATTTGGAAAAGCCATGTTTAAAAAAACATGTTAAAGCCATTTCAATTTAAATATAGTGTATATAATGGTGCTTACTTAGAAAAAGGCATGTATTAAAGTACTTACATAAAGGAGAATGCATAAGAATAAATCTTTTATGAAAAAGAAATAGACACAACTGTAACAGTTTTCCCGGTTTTTAAAATCATACAGAAATTGTACTGAATAGAACAATATGTAAGTGCATGAACCATTAGCAAAACTGGATTTCCATCCCTTAAAGAAAAACATGGATTTTCCTCAATAACCTCCCTTCAACGTAAGTGATAATTCTTTGTTCTCTGGATAAAAGAAAAACAAGAATTCTTCTCTTTAGTACGCAATATTAATATTAGTAGATTTAACAAGCACATTTATATTACTTGGTTATTTCAGTACACATGGTAAAAACATTTTTTTAAATGTTGCATTAAAAAACACTTTCTCCTGGGGAGGAAAGCTATGGCAAATCTAGACAGCATACTAAAAAGCAGAGACATCACCCTGCCAACAAAGGTGTGTATAGTCAAGGCTATGGTTTTCCCAGTTGCAATGTATGGCTATAAAGGTTGGACCGTAAGGAAGGCTGAGCGTCAAAGAATTGAGGCTTTTGGTGCTGGAGAAGTCCCTTGGACTACAAGGCAATCAAACCTGTCAGTCCTAGAAGAGATCAACCCTGACTGCTCTTTAGAAGGCCAGATCCTGAAGATAAAACTCAAATACTTTGGCCACTTCATGAGAACGAAGGACTCACTGGAGAAGAGCCTAATGCTGGGAGCGATTGAGGGCAAAAGAAGAAGGGGATGGCAGAGAATGAGGTGTTTGGATGGAGTCACTGAAGCAGTCGGTGTGAGCTTCAATGGACTCCAGAGGATAGCAGAGGACAGGAAGGCCTGGAGAAACATTGTCCATGAGGTTGCGATGGGTCGGACACAATTTTGCAACTAACTACAACAAAAACTCTATCATGTTCCAACGTTTTGAATTGAAAATCAATAATGATGCAAGTCACATGGATGAAATTAATTACATAAATTCAGACTATGTGGAACTTTAGAGGTAACCGAGTTCCTGTTAACAGCCACACATGCACACCAAATGTTCTGTGAAATTGAGATTATACAGAGTAGTCAAATGGGGTATTCCACTAGATCACAATCTATAAGTTCCGTGAGAATCATATATTTCCTATTCTGACCATCGTTAGATTCAGGTTATAGAACAGGTCTCACTGAGCCCAGAGTGTGAGCTTTGAAATGGGAAGAACTGTGAATTTGATGAAAGGTTCCAAGAGACAGCAACAATGGGGATTATTAATCCTTAACATAGTTCCCTATGGTTGCCAACTCTGTTCCACAGAGTTGGGTAAACTTCTATATTAGATTCTAGAAGTGCACAAAGGAAGGACTGGGAATGAAAAAGAAGAAAGCATATGACAATATAATAAAGACAAATAAAAAAATCAATAATTAACCCAATCAAGGCTACAGATTTGGCATTTAGTATCTCACAAAACAAAATCTGTATATCTCATGATGATACTTTTCTAAGATGATACCTTTCTAAGATTCATACCGTGAACGGATCTCACTGAAAAAAAACTTAATTTAATTATGCAGTTATCCGTGTATAACATTTTGGCTTAATTTTGCCAGACTTTATAAAAGCCATCAGAGAAAACTAAAGTAGTCATTGACTTAGAACAATTGATTTAGTGACTGTTGGAAGTCACAATGGCCCTAAAAAAAGTGATTTATTGCAATTTTTCACACAACCCTTGGACTATTCCCATGGTCACATGATCAAAATTCAGACACTTGGCAACTGACTCATATTGATTATGATTGCAGTGTCCCAAGGTTATGAGATCACCTTTTGTAACCTTGTGACAAACAAAGTCAATGGGAAAGCCAGTCACTTAATAATTGTGACAAGAAAGGTTGTAAAATGGAACCAAAGTCACTTAACAACTGTCTAACAATGGAAACTTTGAATTCAACTATCGTCATAAGTTGAGAACTACCTATTACAGACTTTGAGTTAAAAATATAAAAAGAAATGCCAGTGATAATTTAAGTATTGAGAGAAATGTTGTACCACCTATGAATCCAGATTATATAATGCCTGCTGAGATCACTGATAGAAGAAATAATCTGCCTCCACTACCACAGAAAGAATAACTAACTGAAAAAATGAGTTTTAAGAAAAAGCATAAACAAGATGAGTAAAAAAAGAATGCTGCAAACATAAAGCTAGTTTGTAAAGGCAAGCTAATAGTTTAAAAATTATTATGATTATTCATCTGATTTAGCATTGCTACATACTAAGTTTTAAAATAAAAAGAAAGGAGTTTATGTCATGAGAGAGTCACTGTATGAGCTGTACAATTCTTTTCAGGAATAGAAATGAAATATATCTTTTTAGAGGATTATACTTATAGTACATGAAACTTACTTAAAACTGTTAAAACCTTCAAAGCAGAAGGTATATATAATAAAATTTCACTTCATTCTACTCTCAAGCAAGAAGCTGTTTTTACAACCCAAGACCAGGACAATGTACAATGAAGTCTTCTTAATTTTTCCTAAAAGCTTCATTAAAAAAGACTAATGAAATTCCATAATACACCCCTTTGGGATATGACAGTAATTAATATAGAAATTAGTGGGATGGATCAGGAATGGGTTCCTACCGGTTCGCTGGTTACCCACTTTGTGGGCACGCTTCCCAATCGCCTGTCAAACGCGCACTCCACGCAATTGACTTTGAAATCTTTGTGGTGTTCTGCAAGCACTCTGATCCAACAGCTACTGCCGCACAGCTGTTGGATCAGAGTGCTTTCAGAACACCACAAAAATTTCAAAGTCAATCGTGTGCAATGCATGTTTGAGAGATGATCGGGAAGCATCCCACAAAGCGGATAACCAGCGAACCGGTAGGAACCCATCCCTGGGATGGATGGATGGATGGATGGATGGATGGATGGATGGATGGATGGATGGATGGATGGATGGATGGATGAAATTTATTTGCCACCCATCTAAGTGTTCCAGCGACTCTGAGCAGCATAAGATAGCTCCCCTACAGGTATCTTATAACCGCAGTTTTCTTTGTTTTAACTTATTTGTCACAGGAAAAATAACTTTGTATCTTCATAAAGCTATAACTATTACATCTCTATAGAGGGTTTTTTAAAATAAAAAATGCTAGTCACTAGCTACATATGTTTAATTAAACAAAATTATTTTCTGAATTCTACGCTAGTGAATTGTTGCTAATCTATGGCAGAAATCTGTTGGCAACAGTCTATTGCAATTATTAAAATGAAACAAAACAAGACAAGACACCCTGTAGTCACTATTGACTCCTAGTAACAGCATCCATGCAGTTTTCCTGGCAGCATTTCAGAGAGGGCCTGCCATAAGCTCCTTTTTTGACTTGATAGTCTACAGCACTGGACTTCCCAGGAGTTCCCTATCAGGCACCATCCAGGGCAGGTCCTAAGATCAACAAATTCAAACTAGATGGTGCCTCCCGCTGAGTCACTGCAATGGCAAAAGGAAGGAGCGGTTATAGCTTTTTTTAAACCGAAAATTTGATTCTAAAAAGATTTTATTCTTATATCCTTTCCTTTTGAGTCTATATAATATCTGGACTCATTAGAGAATGGCCCTTGAACATCGGGACCACAAAGAGTTGCCTTGTTCACAAACCTATGTCAGCACAGTTTAACCATCCCAGATGGAAATCAGCTAATTAAATTATCACAAAATTTTCTATCATGTTTCTAAGACTGGATTTAATAGCCTATGCTCATGAGTCCTATATGGGAGTGTTACAAAGTCCTATGGCTAATTGAGCCTGCCTTTGGGGTGAGGATTCAATCAAATCTATTTTTCATATGCTATGGTAATGTTTGTTTTAAAAGAATAAGTTAAGGCTTCTTTCCCCTTTGGCCACATAGTCCAGGTCAGATTCCAAAGTTTTATTTGGCATTTTTTTTATCAGATAAGAAAGTCCGTATTTTAATTGTATTTTAATTATTTTTGTTTACACAAGTGAAAACCCAGATTTAAAAAAAAAATTCAGTGAAATTGCGGACATTATTAAATTTCTTTATTGTAAATTGAGCATGTACATTTCCTTTTAGATTTAGATACAAATTTTATCCAAGAATTTTAGTTTTAGTAGTGTGCATTGCTGATTCTATCTTTTATTCTTATTGTATACACTTTATTTAATTGTATTTTTTATTTTTTTAATTGGTCATCAATCAAAATTAATAAAATCTAATCTAAAATTTGATTTGTGTGATGTCAATGCTAACTCAAAGCCTGCGGGGCCTCTGGTGGCTAAAACGGACCACTTGTAGCCCTGCACCTCCTTTTCACCCTCCATGGCCTCCTGCAGCACCCTGCTGGCTGAAAATGGGCCATAAATTACCTTAAAACAGGCTGAAAATGGCCACAAGCCCATTTTCATCTGGCAGAGTCCTGCAGGAGGCCAAGGAGGGCAAAATGAGGCACAGGGGGGCCATGCACAAACTCCCCATGCCCAGTTTTGGCCAGCAGGGTGCTGCAGGAGACATCCATCCCACCATCCGGCTGCCACTATCACCCGCCGCCAACCCACAAAGAACTATAATGCTGATCAACCCTCAAAGAAATCCAGTATGACACTCCTGATATAAAGCATACTGCAATCGTCCCAATTAGATGTAACCAGGCATGAATAATTATGACCAGGGCCTCCAAGGAAGAGCTATAATTGGCAAACCAGATGATCATTTATACCCCTTCTGGCCACAGCTATCACCTGGTCTTTTAGCAGCAACTCAGACTCTAGAAGTCCCTAAAAACTGTGTTCCAGTTCTGTCTTGGGGAATGCAACCTCATTCCAAAGATAGACAGTCTCCAAGGTCAATCCAAAGCTCCTTAGCCACTCAGCCTGGTTTAGCTGAACCTCATTCCTTTCAACTGACGCTCTCTCACCCTGCATACTTAATAAGCTAATAAATGCAACAATCTAAATGTAATCAAACTATAAAACCATTATTTCTCCTAAAAAGTATTGGATCGCATATGCATTCACTGTAATACACAACTGCAATCCAAAAATCTTAACTTCAATTCCATAATGTCAACACTCCCCATATCTTTTAAAAAAAAGATATCTATATCTCAAGAGCAAGCTATATAACAAAATAAAATTATAGCTGCATGTTACTAGATGGTTCCTAGTCTTGGCTACATTTAGAACAGGAATACTTTTCTTAGATTATATTTCGCTTATTAAATGTTGATTTAACACTTATGAAAACCACAAGCATCAAATCTCAGGGCAGTCAAACATCAGTTAGGCTTGATTTACAGATTGGTTTATGGTGAATCCACAAACTGTACTCTGTCATTGGGACTTAACATTAATAGGATTTCCCCAAACAAAACAGCAATTGCAATTTATCTAAAACTGAAGGGATCTCCAGACCTAGTTTTTATTGTTCAGTCTGAATAGGTCAATTGATCTCACATACATACACCAATCCATCTACTCAACCATTTCACCCAGTGAGTCAGCAACACAGGGGGAGAATGGGAAATCCCCTTTTTTTTACTTTCCCTCTGAAGACCTTCATTTGCATGGCCAACTATAGTACTGATTATTATAAAGCAGCAGAAGAGATCAGAAACTTCATATCCAACTTCTAAATAGCTTATATATAAGCATATATACTACATCTGCATGTTTACGTGTAATTTAGGGCATGTCAAATTTTTCAACTTTCAATTTCCTAACATTATGGATGCTCAAAAGTTGTTACATGCCTTGAGGATTGTAAAGATACTTTGGTTACTTTAATATAATTTAGATGTGCTTGGTAAGTAACTACATAAATATCATAGCTTTTTAACATTCTGTGTGAATACATGAGAAAGTTAGCTTGTTGAGATTTTATGCTTCAAAAGACACATCAACAAGCATATGGAAGCAAAGCCATGCAT
>JANHGC010006021.1:18598-33705 GCA_027560395.1 Boaedon fuliginosus | reverse complement strand
CCCCCCGCCCCTTGAGTATGATTATGTGAGTGGATGGGTTTTTGATTATTTTATATTGTATAGGTTTTTATCTTCTATTGTATGTTCGCCGCTTCGAGTTCCCCCGTGAGGGGTGAAGAGAGGCGGGGTATAAATTTGATAAAATAATAAAAATAAAATAAACCCTTGCTAAGGCAAGAAACCTTATACCATTTCAGACAAATAGCTATACCCAATCCCTTCTACAAAATTTTCAGTGTTGGAGCACCCACATCTTCTGGAGGCAAGTCATGCCACTGATTAATTTTTGTAGCTGTCAGAAATTTCTCCTTAGTTCTAGGTTTCACCACTTTCTAAGATAATCTATTACCGAACAGTTCTTAATCATTTTTGGTAATATATACAATACTAGCTGAATACCTGGCTAGTGGGGCGTGAATGGCAAAGTTGTTCCCCCAGCTCTTCCGATGCCTTCTGCTGCCTCCTCTGTGCAACTGGGCCAAAGTCATGCCCCTGCCTGCTGCCTTTCCCATTCCCACCACATGCCCCGGGTGTGGCAAAGTTGTCCCATGGCATCCTCCACCCAGGCACTGCTGCATCCTGTGTCGTCAGTCGCCCAACCGCTCCATCCCCTACCATCGCTGGCCCAGCCATTCCATGGTCCTCGGTCACCTCCCTGGCCATCCCCTCTTGCATCCAGGTCTTCTGTGGCCTACCTGATGAGCTGGCTGCTACCCTGAAGTCTCAAGCTTTGCAAGCCTCAGAACGATGTTCCACAAAGTAGGCGACTGAACAATCTTCAACGAAGCATGCAAGTTAAGAGCCAATCAGCTGTTGTGCTGCCGCCACCAACAGAAACATTTACTGTGCAGTCTCCTCCCCGGTGCCAATGTCGCCCTTCTCTTCATAGAACAGTTAATTGGCTATTATCTTCAATGAAGTGCTGATTTGATGTGATAGCAGCACACTGGTCACCCCAGCAGCAGCGGCGTGATTATTTTCATTCAACAGCTGATAAGTCACCGGGTTTGTGGTGACTTCGGTGCAAATCATCTGTTCTATGAAGAGAGGGGTGGCATTGGCTGATGAGCATGCAGTAGAGCTTGTCTGCACATGTGCAGTGAAATGTTGAGTAAAAGCAAACATTTAGGGGCCCTCTGCACACGCACATGCACAGTACAGCTTGTCTTTGAATTGTTAGTAGGGGTGTCCACTTCAGCACCCTTTTTTGGGGGGAAAGAACCCCTGACAGCATTCATGACCTCCCGCCCCAGTGTTTTTCTCCAGAGTGCAAGGTATATTCCTAGCAAGTTTGGCCCAGATTGGTGCTGGCATGGAAGAGCCTATTTGGGACATACCCCCAAACCACACACCCACACACCCACACTTCTCTTTTATACACATAGATATTTTATTGCAATAAAAACAAATTATTTTGTACTTACAAAAATGTATGAATGTAAAACACTCATTTTTATGTTTAAGGTGAAAAAATTTTTAAAAAGTGTAAATGAAAGGATAAATGCATTCCAATATATGCATTAACCTGGAAAATGAGAATTTTATTCTCTTCCAAATTCAGATCATATGATATTCTTCAGCTTCCCTGGAATATCCATGTCCAAGTACTTTAGTAGACATAATGCTTTGACTACTTATTAAGCCTGTCTATTTCATTTTCTAACAAAAATTTGCTGCACGAACTAGGGACCTATACAGAGTAGATTTGTGTCCAAGGGCTGCTCATTTATGGTATATCTTAAATAAAATATATTAGCTCAATGTTATTAACATGGAAATATTATGTACTTACTCTAAGGGATATTATTTAAAATTCCCCTCATTATTTTTGCTGATACACTGGCCTGAGACTGTCTTCAAAAAATGCATTTTAAATCACTGTTTTAAAACATATCCCTTGTTTTCTTCAAATTCTCATCAACCCCATTTTGTTATGGTTTTTACATAATGCACTTATTCTCAAACCCACTGTAAATTGAAAAGGCATGTGTAACTAAAAGTTCTGCTCCTATTTATTTTCCACTAGAGCCTTGGTAGTGCAGTGGTTAGAGTGCTGTACTGCAGGCCACTTCTGCTGACTATCAGCTGCCTGTAATTTGGCAGTTCAAATATCCACCAGGCTCAAGATTGACTCAGCCTTCCATATTTCCAAAGTGGGTAAAATAAGGACCCAGATTATTGAGGGACATATGCTGACTCTGTAAAGTGAGGGCTGTAAAGCACTATAAACCTGTATATAAGTCTAAGTGCAATTGGTATTGCTATTGATTCCTCTTCACTTCCCTTTATTAATCTACAAGACCGCCTTCTACCACCATTTGCCTCCCAACACCTTGTGACGTCCACAGGTTGGCCTCCTCCGAATACTGTCAACCAAACAACGTCGGCTGTTGGTTTCTCGGAGGAGGGCCTTCTCTGTGGGTGCCCCGGCTCTCTGGAATGAACTCCCTTCCAGGGATCCGGACTATCCCTGACCTGTTGACCTTCCACTGAGCCCTTAAAACATGGCTTTTTCAGCAGGCTGAGTTGGGCCACACCTGAAGATCATTTTAATAAGTTTTAAAAAAATTTAATTATTTTTAACTTTATTAATTAATGGATTTTAATATGCCACAAATGTTTTTATATTGTTTTATTGTGTTGTGAGCCGCCCAGAGTCCCTCGGGAATTGGGCGGCGAAGAAATTTTATACATAAATAAATACATTTTCTCTGTCATTAATGTATGTAGCATTTTAAATGGTAAGCAATTGACTATTTTCATCTCGTACAGTACCACAGTAGCACCATACATACTGGGACTATTATGTAAATATATCATCAGTACAAACTTATTGAAAAAGTTAGTCTTCAGTATTTAAAGTCCTTTAATGAATAATTCTTGTTATATTTAAGAGGTGTTACACAATCGGAACTGCCAACTAATGACTCAATGGCAATATTCCCATTAATTTTAATGGATCTGGACAGCACCCAGTAGTAATTAGCCACTAACGTGACAGAAGGAAGAAAACAATTATATGAAAGCAAAGTGGGGAGCTGTCATTTAAGGACTGTAGTGTGTGGAAGGGGGAGTATAATCCATAACTCTGAAAGTTTACACATATATCACATGAAAATACATACACTGCTAAATTATACTGACTGCCAGTTTCTGGGGGTGGGAAGGTTATATCCTTAACTCTTCTCTTTACTGATACTGAAATGTGAATTCCATCTTCCTTCTACGCTATGCAATAGTCAACATCAAACTGCAAATACCAAAATTCAGGGTATGTTTTCTCAAATTTTATTTGAAAAGAGACCTGATAGAGATGTGAGAAAAATAATTTCCCATCAGTTTCCTTCCTGTAAATCTGAGTCTGTTGGTGTGCATCCGCATTTCCTTTCTGTCATGCACTCATATTTAGTGTATTCAAATATATTGCTTATATTTAATTTCTAACATGACGCTATCTAACGCTTTCCCAAATATTATCTACCTTTAAAATGACAAATCATGTTAGCAGAAATTAAAGGTAGCATTTCCCCATTAACTTAGAATAGAATAGAATAAATCTTTATTGTCCTCCCTTATTAATTCTGTAGACATCCATGTGGTTGCCTTACGTTAACACTAGCATAAAGTATCAAGAGAATGGAGTCCAATATATCAGTTTTTCTGTAATTAATTACACATAGCTGTAATTACTGTTTGCCAATGGAACCATACTGTGGTAGCCTACCCATGATAAAAACAAACCTGATTTAGTTTTGCAACCACTGGATTTTCTCTGTTGCACTTTCTGTTTCACAACTCTCCTCCCAAGTCAGTCTCTGACCTCCTCCCTGGTGTCTCTGCCAAATTCTTGGCACTGAAAGTGAGGGGGAAGAGACCATACCATAAGCGTGTTGATAATGAGGAGACAGAAATAACAAACCAGCTGGATTGCCCTAATAAAGTATGTCTGGGATTTAGAGACACAACAACTCACTGCTCATGAATCTGTACTTTGCTTTTAACCCTATGGATTCCCTTTTTAACCTCTTCTATGATCTCTGCAAATCCTGATTAAATACTGTATTTAATGACTTAGGCATTTAAAAACAGCATTCTCTACTGAATGCCATGCAAACCCAGGCAAAATGAAGTAGTGATCAGAAAAAAAGCAAAAAATTCACACTGACTAGGAAGCCTTGTTAATGGATTGCAGCAAAAATCTGCATTTTGTCATCTTAAATTCAGTCATTTTTCTAAGGCATAGATTTTAAAAAAAATCTACTTTTTTCTAATTATCTCCTTAAATAACCATCCAAAGTGTAATAACAATAATTCTAATCTAGAAAGGCCTTTATGTATAAGAAAACCTTCCATATTCTATCATATTATTTCCACTGACTAGTGGCAGAACAAGGAAAGAGGCAACTTTTGTCAAAATTCTCTTTTCCCTAAAGCCTTGTGTGACTACCAAAATTTCTCTGCCAATGGCAAGGTTATCTTTGAAACACATGGAAAATGTTAAGGTTGTAGAGAAAGGAGCTCCCCAGTTCAAGAGTGCTTAGTCCAGATATACTTAAGGATTGATATTGCTGGTGTGATCAAACATTGAATACAAGTCTTAGACTGAGTTCATGTATCAAAATAAACCAGGTTTTCACTTTTGATAATCCTGAACTGCAATATCAACAATGCACAAGCATTTTTCTTTTCATTTATTCTGCTTGAAGACTCTTAAGTCTCATTAAAATCGATTAATTAAGCTTTTGTTTCTTTAAATTAACATGTTACAAATAGTCAGAAGAGATTGAAACGGACAGGAAAAAGGGATTCTAGTTAATGTAAATGCAAGTATTTTCCAAGGATATCCTGTTAACATTCTTAATGCATTCAAGGAATTTAGGAGTCAGTGTGCCATTATGATAGGTCACAAGCTTACCTAATCACACACAGACAATTGCATCCATAAACTTCTGTTCTACTGTAGAATGTGATCCTGATGATGCAAAACACTGGAGAAAATATCTATGAAAATAATAAGGTATATTTAATATATCTACTATAGGTCACAACGGAGCAAAATGGAGCAGAAAAAAATGGTTTTATGCTTTATCTAAATGTTAAAAGAGATTTAGGTCTCTATGATGGTTTCACACAACATTCTGATCATCTAATGGAACTGCTGGAAGTATTAACCATTGGAAGAGCATATGAAATAGACATGACATGGATGTATAATCAAAATGAAAACTCAACTTGTTATTTGAGTCATTTGAATAGAATATAACAGAACAGAACAGAACAGAACAGAATAGAATAGCTTTATTGGCCATGTGTGATTGAACACACAAGGAACTTGTCTTTGGTGTGTATGGTGTGTATGTAAAATAAGATAAAATGGAATACATACATCAAGAATCATCAAGAATCATAAGAATCATAGGATATGACACTTAGTGATAGTTATAAGTCACTAAAAAGCAATACTAATAAACAGTCAAATCTAATGCTCAAATACTAGTAGTTAAGTGGTAATCAAATACTAGGAAACAATTAAACAATATGAATTGTAAAGATAGAAGCTCTTAAGTGGGAAGAGGTAGATACTAGGATGAGACAGTGTTATGGGAATTAGTTTTTAGCAGAGTGATGGCATTCGGGTGAAAACTGTCCTTGTGTCTAGTTGTTCTGGTGGGTAGTGCCCTATAGCGTCATTTTGAGGGTAGAAGTTGAAACAATTTATGTCCAGGATGTAAGGGCTCCGTAGATATTTTCACAGCTCTCTTTTTGATTCATGCAGTATACAGGTCTTTAATGAAAAGCAGGTTGGTAGCAATTGTTTTCTCTGCAGTTCTAATTATCCGTTGAAGTCTGTGTCTGTCTTGTTTGGTTACAGAGCCAAACCAGACAGTTATAGAGGTGCAGATGACAGACTCAATAATTCCTCTGTAGAACTGAAACTAACTAACCAAGGACAGGAGCAACCTAGAACTAAGGAGAAATTTCCTAACAGTGAAAGCAAATGAAGTTAATGAAAAATAAATGATGTAAAACTGGTTAATAAGAAATCACTATAATATAGATGGAAATATTTAAACTCAATTCTTCCCAAGATTGATGTATGTTACAGAAAATGATAACTGAATTTTTTTTATATTTTTATTAACATTGGAAAATTTATAATATAATAAATAGGAATTAATTAGTTGATTTAAAGAACAAATAATTAATAATGAATTATTATATTTATTATGAACTTGTAAATTGAATTTTTGAGGTATGTTTAAATTTTTTTAGCGTGATAAGATTATGAAAGTGCCTTAAATATGAGAAATGTGATAAGATTGGAAGAGAAAAAAAATACTGTTAAATCGGAATGAATTATACTTATCGTGACTTTATAAATTGAACTTTTGAGGTATGTTTAAATTTTTTTAGTGATAAGATTATGAAAATGACTTAAATATAAGAAATATGATAAGAATGGAAGAGAAAAAACTTATTGTTAAATTGGGTTTTTTGTTTTTTACTTGCCATTTTAAGATTATACTATTATAGAAAATGATAGATTATTTTTAGCACTGAAATAAAATAAAAAATTAAATTATTAATTGAATTAATAATTAAAAAAATGTTCAACAGCGAATTATTATAATTATAATGGATTGTAAATTGATTGTTGATACATGCTTTATTTGATTGTAAATGATAAGATTATGGAAATGATTTAAATATGAGAAATGTGATAAAAGTTGAGAGAGAAAACTTATTGTTATTAAATAGTACAGTAGATGTAATTGTAATACCAAACAACTCTGCTCAGACAAAAGATATATTTGTAAAATAAAAAATAAAAAGTTTGTTTAAAAAAAAAGGAAGCTGTGGATGCTCCATCACTGAAGACTTTCAAAAAGAGACTGGACAACCGTTTGTCTGAAATGATATAGGGTCTCCTGATCAAGCAGGGGGGTTAGACTAGAAAACCTTCAAGGTCCCTTCTAACTCTATTATTCTATGTTCTAAATCCCATATACAAATCCTATGAAAACAAGATGGTCTATCTTTGGCTTTTACCAAAAGATTAGATTTTTAAAAGTTCAGAATAATGGAGAGACAAACATAAACATGCTGTCTTAAATGTCAAGGCCTTATCAATAGACTATTCTTTGAAATAATGATGTTGAGAATATTGTACTGCTTTAAATGTTTGTGTATGAGATTTTTGTAATGACTTAATAATACAAAAATAATATAAATACAAGTAGTATTGTAAAATATTGAAAATTCTTATATAAAATATTTACAAGGTTGTAAGAAAGATGTTTGTATGTACTGTCATACGGCGGAGGGATAGAATTGTTTTTCTCAAATATTTCTGCATGAACCTAGTCTCATATTTTACATAACTTTAGAGAAACATAGCATTTTATTAGATTATCTAATTCTGTTATAATTTTGGTTTTGATTATTTTTTTATTAGACTTCTGCTAATTGAAGTTACATTATTTATTGTGGGACAAAGGTTAGTGACTGTCCTAAAGCTCTGCCTAAGTCTTAATGATGTAACTCTCCACAGACTCATGACTAAATTTTCTTTTTCAGCCAAATGGTTTCCCATGCCAAGTTGCTTATGTAATCAAGCTTTGGAAAAGCACATGTGAGGGAAGTCATGTTTATCAAGAAATTGTGTGTACAGAACAAAAAAACTTAGGTTAATTGAGTTCATTTTGTCAAATAGGCTAATTTTTGAACAACAGTATTTTGCTTGCCTGTGTTTAAAAAAATCCATGGGGTTATTTTCCATATGTGCAATTCAAAAGAATATAATCAATAATATTTTTTTACAGTGCCACTGTTTCAAGAACTGATTGGTTTTAAGTACAAATGGATGACCTACAAATAGAAAGACCTTCTTGCAAAAATTTCATTTCAGTTTATTCTGACCTTTGCAAACTTGATCCAGGCCAAACTCTTTAGGTTGGCCCTTAAGAAGTAACAAAGCTGGGTTCACCAGCCTATTGAAAATACTATATATACTATATACTTCAAATCTATATATACTATAAACTCTCCCAGTAATTTTATGTAGATACTGTTGTTAGTGTTTGGATCTTTGTGCTTACTCCTGGCAATAAGATGCGTAGTCAAAGCTTTGTCTAATCATTGTCTTATTTATTCTCCCGAGGATCCAAGATGTGCTTGGTGATGTCACTTGGGCTCCGCCCCCTGTCAGGCAAGTCAAGTCTTTGCAGGGGTGGAGCTCCCTTTCCTGCCCAGATTTAACTTGCCTCACAGAGAGTGCAGTCAAGTCTTCGTTTCTCAGCCACTTAATTTTTTAAAAAACACTGGAAAGAAAAAAGGAGAAAGAAAAAAGCCTTGTCTGGTTCATCTCATTGATCGGGGAAATGAGTCAGGGTATAAATCTAATAAAAATAAATAAAATAAATAAATTTCCTCTTCACCCAGGCTACAGCTACCACTGTTGGCGTCAAAGGCGTTTTCCCGCCTTCCTCACCCACCCATGGATCATGGAAAAACACCAGGAGCCATCGGGGCAGGGGACCCCCCCTCCCCACAACATGGGAAGAGTTAGCATCCAAGATGCAGTTAATGATACAGACCAGCCTCACAGAGGCCTTGGCCCAGTCCCAGCCAGAGCCACGGGGGAAGAGAGACTGGAAAGGATCTGGCCAGGACGAGCTGCCTCCACCTTCGCCTAAATGCTCCAGGCTCTCTTGTACCTCAGACACCCAGGCCCTCCGGGAACTCTCTGAGGATGAGAAGGAGGGCCTGAGGGAGCCTGGGCAGCTGGACCTGGATGCTCCTTCTACCCCTGACAGAGCTTCATTGGACGAGGAGCAGGAGGAACCTCTCCAGAAATGATCAACATGTCTATGCACCCTGGAAGTGTTCCCAAAGGTCCATCGCACCACAGTATCTATCCTAAGCCTCAACTCAGCAGAGCCAGAGGAGGCACCAGTCGCCTCGACCTCCAACTCGGAATTTGACCTAGACTCCGTCTTCCCCACTGAACAGGAAATTCCTTCTGTGTTTATACTGCCTCCTTCCTTCATTAAAACTATACTCAAGGAATGGGCATCACCGTGTTTTCTGAAGGATTCTAGGATCATGGTCACAAAATTTTACAGGGTTCCAGAGCAACAGGCCTCAAGAACCTGGTGGTAGACACTCCAGTAGCATCCCTGGGAGCTCCCTCTTTTCTTCTTCTAGACTCAGAGGAGTTTCCGAAGGACCCCCATGACAAGAGGGTAGAGATGTCAGCCAGAAGGCCATTCAACACTTCCTCCGCAGCTCTCAAGGCATCCGCCGTTGCATCCCTGGGCGACTGCCTTGTGGCATCAGTGGCTCATGGACAAGGGAAAGCTTCCCAAATCGGCACAATTTGAACTACGCACCATCGCGTCTATGGTTGCCTTCACTGCTGATGTAACCCATGATGCCATGCAGTTATCCGCTAGATCCATGGCATCCACGGTAGCAGTACAACAGAGCACTTGGCTCCAAAATTGGGACAGCGACGGCCCGGCCCACTGGAAGTTGGTGACCCTACTTTTTAAGGGAAATAAGTTGTTTGGGGAGGACTTGGAATCCTTCCTCACAGAAATGAAGGATAAGCGCAAGTCCCTCGACTCCAAACCAAAATTCAAGCCACCCTCCTCTTCCTTTAGCCTGAAATATTCCTTTCAGCCCTTTTGTCCACAATCTGAATATCAACCCACCTACAAAGCCCCAAGGGGCCCTTCCCCTGCTTGGCACCCCAAGAACCAAAAAGGAAAGGTGTGCCATCAATCTAGACCATTCACACCTAAACCAAAAGCCAAGCAGCAATGACTCAAGCCCATGCCCAATAGGGGGCTGCCTCACCCTCTAATACCAACGGTGGGAGGAAATCGCTGAGGACAGGTGGGTGAGGGACACCATCCGCAGGAGTTACTTTCTGGAACTGACTCACGTCCCACCAGAGAGATTCATCCAGGTGCACAGGTCTGCTTGAATTCTGAAACACCTTTAAACCTTGGCAGCCATACAGCACCTCCTCACCATTGTGACCATCAAACAAGTACCGCATGCTCAGAGGGGGAGGGTCATGTACTCTCACTTTTTTACAGTTCCAAAAAAGTCAGGGAACATGAGGGTGATCCTGGACCTAAAGTGGCTGAACCACCGGCTCTTGCAAACCCTGTTCAAGATGGAGACCCTCCACTCCATTCTTCACTCGATCCAAAGAGGGGACTACATGGCATCCCTGTACCTGCAGGAGATGTATCTTCACATCCTCCCAAATCATCAAAAGTTCCTCAGGTTCTCATACGAAGGATGTCATTCTCAATTCAGGGCTCTCCCTTTTGGACTGGCCTCAGCCCTGAGAATTTTCTCCAAGGTGCTGATGGCAGTCATCGTCTACCTCAGGATTCAGGGAATCTTCTCTTATCCCTACCTAGATGACATATTGCTCAGGATGCCATCTCAACCCCAGGGGGTCAAGAGCCTTGAGCAGACAGTAAAGATCCTGACGTCCTTGGGGTTTGTCATCAACTGGGACAAGAGTTGGCTGACTCCGTCCCAGTCTATTGTTCACCTGGGAGTGACCATTGTCTTGTCTGTCTTCCAGGTCTTTCTATCACCAGAGTAGTGGACCAAGATCCAAACCCTGGTATCATCTGTCCTACAGACAAAGGAGGCGGAGGTGCTCACCCTATCCAGCTTGTTGGGCATGTTCTGCTCTGCCATGGGATCATTCTGTGGTCCAGATACCACTCCAAGCCAATTCAAATCCTATTGCTGCCCTTCCAGGAGCAGATTGCATGCCAGAAATGCACCCACCTGGTCGTGGACCTTGACTCCAAGGAGGTCCCTTCCCCAGATGCTCCTCCAGGGCTCTCCCATCAGGGTCAAGGAGTATCTGATCCTGATGCTGATCTGATCTGATCACAGATGCAAGTCTGTTGGGATTTGGGGCATGCATGGACTCGACAGCTGTGCAGGGCATATGGTCACAGGTGGAGGCCCGGCACAGCATAAGCTTCTTGAAGCTAAAGACAGTCCTATTATCTCTGAGGAAACTGGGGCCATCTCTGACAGGGAGAGATGTGATTATGTTTACAGATGTCTGCACCAAGGCCAACTTGAACAGGGGGGCACGAGATCCAGACAACTGCAAAGGCTAGCACGGTCAATTTTTTCCTGGGCTCAGAATCATGTCTCGTCCCTGATTCCAGAATATATCCCGGGGCCAGAGAACTCAGTGGCAGATTGGCTGAGCAGGCAGCGCCTGGACAGGGGGGAGTGGAGGCTTCACCAGAAAGTCTTCAGGGACCTCGATCAGTGGCTGGGTCCGATGGTGATAGACCTGTTCACCTGTTACCGGAACACACAGCTCCCGAGGTTCTTCAGCTGGAGGTCCTGCCCAGTTCAGAGGGATTGGACAATCTTCACCGGACATGGCTGTAAGGTCTGCTTTATGCATTCCCACTCACCAAACTGATCCCCAGGGTGGTGGACAAGATACGGCGGGAACAGGCTGAAGTCTTCATCGCCCCCTTCTGACCACACAGACCCTGGTTCACAGACCTCAGGGAGCTGTGCCTCTTCCCTCTGCTAGCCGTCCCCATCTGGGAAGACCTGCTCACTCAGGGACTGATTTGGCACCCGTAGCTGGACAGCCTCCAGCTAACAGCATGGACGTTGAGCAGCACCAGTGATTAAGTGCGGATACTCCTCCTGGGTGATTGAGACTCTCCTGGCAAGTAGAAGGGCATCCACTAATCGAATATACATCTGCACTTGGTCGGCTTTGGAGAAGTGGTCAGTGCTTCCAGAAAGACTGGGGATGCCTGACCTCTTGGGGTTCCTGCAGGTGGGTCTAGATAAGGGACTAGGTACTTCCACCCTGAAAAGACAGCTGTTTGCTATTGTGGCAGTTCTGGGCCACCCCAAGGACCCCAAGCTCACTAAACACCTGCATGTCAAAAGATTCTTGAAAGAGGTCTTCTTGTTGAATCCCCCTCCTGTGATTCAGGCCCCTTCCTGGGGCCTGTCCTTGGTACTGCAGGCCATGACCAGGTCACCCTTTGTGCCCCTAGCGTCGTGCTCCCTGAAGGAGCTCTCTCCCAGAAAGTGGCATTTCTCATTGCCATAGTGTCCACCAGGAGAGTGTTGGAGCTGGCGGCACTATCTATGACCCCTCAGCTGGTTTCCAAGCACAGGGATAGAATTGTTCTTAGACCAGATCCTTCATTCATTCCAAAACTTAACACAGTATTTCACCGGTAGGCGGAAACCGTATTGCCTGCCTTTTACCCCAACCCATCTACCAGTCAGGAGAGGGAATGGCACAGGTTAGACATCAGATGAGCCTTCCTCTTCTATGTAGAGAGGACATTAGAGTTCAGGAAGTCGGAGGCATTATTCGTTTTATTCCAGCAGAAACACTGCGGTCAAAGGGCCTCCCCTTCTACAATCTGTAAGTGGCTCAGGGAGGCGATTGTTAACATCTATGTCTCTCAGGGACTCATTCTCCCTCAGGGGATTATCGCACACTCCACCAGAGAGGCCATGACTTCAGCGGTTTTTAGGGCCTGTCCCTCCATGGAGCAAATCTGCAGGGAAGCCACATGGAGTTCCCCCAACATCTTCATTACTCACTATAAGGTGGATGCCTTCGCCTCTAGGGAGGTAGAATTCAGTAATGGGGTGCTGCAGTCAGTAACTTTTGTGGCTTGGTCAGCCCACCCTAGTACAGCTGGGGCAATAGTGCCCAAGTGATGACACCGAGCTCATCTTCGATCCTCAGGAGAATGGATAGTTGGTACACTTACCATGAACATCCATTCTCAGGAGATCCATGATGGGCTTGGTGCCCCACCCTTCTGACTCTCAGGGGGAAGTGAGGACTGCAAGGGATGTTTAAGTCATCTTACACTCACTGTTGGTTTGTTATTAGGCACAATGTTGTACACTGTTGGTGATTCATGGAGTTTCCTGCTGTTTATGGTTGATTAAAGCCAATGTTGTTTGAAGCATGATTACTGCTAGTATATATCTGTGCAGGAAAGGGAGCTCCACCCCTGCAAAGGCTTGACTTGCCTGACAGGGGGAGGAGCCCAAGTGATGTCACTGAGCCCATCATGGATCCCCCGAGAATGGACATTCGTGGTAAGTGTACCAACTATCAATTTTCAAAATACAATATCATCATTTTCCAAGATGGCAGCCGCGACAGGAGGTTGTGTTCTGTCACTCCGGGGGCGGCCACGAATGAGACTTGGAGATATTTGCTATCTCACTGTATGCATCATTGGGCAATTTTGCTAGGTGAGGGAGCAGGCGATCCGGGGGACTGATTTGGAGGGCTCGGATCCTGAGACCAAGGGCTTTCTGCGAACTGCGGGGCGTTTCGGAGCTCCTTCCATGCTCCTGGCTGTTGAGGCTGCTGCTGGGACCATGGGCCGCAAGGCGGAAGATCGAGCCGGATACGGGCCGCGTGGTGTGACCGCGAGGCGGAAGAGCAAATCGAGATCATGGTTGCTCTCGGTTTTTCCTGGCGGTTTCTTCTTTGCGGCAGAACTGCGGCTTTCCTTGCAGCTGGACTGCGGTCGGACGGCGGCGTCTTTCCCCGGGGGCTGGGAGTTTGGTGAGCCCGAAGACTCGCGATGGGGCAGCATGTCAGCGAGCTGCCCACGGATTACATCAAGCCAGAATGGTAATCCAGGGATCTGTCGGGGACGGATGTTAACGGTTGGCCTAAGGCAAAATTAAGGGCATTTGGGACGCTGTAGCAGACCATGAGGAGCAGAGTTCCCGTTAATGGAGGACCGGACTTGGATGCTTTTGAAGTGGCCTGCACCGTAAGTCCTGGAAAGGGCTGGGTGCTGGATTCCCTTTTGCTTCCTCACCCCTTCCTTTTTTGTGTTGATTGGGGGGAGGGGTGTCGGAGCAAGCAAGAAAGATCTTTGCCAAGAACGCTGAGTCATCGGACTGCTCCCTGGGGGAGAGCCATCTTGTCTGCTTCATCTTCCCTTTCACCCTGACTGTCACCATTTGGAGACGACCTTGTTTAAGATCGTTGAGGACAGTGAACTATGGCCACCGTAAGGAACTTGGGTCAGATCTGGTCATTCTCTATTCCATCTTATGACAGGACTAAGACTCTATTATGACCGGCTGAATATTTATTGGGGCAGCATGGAAGATCCTGATTCCACGACCGTGTTTGTTCCTCCTTCCTTCCCCCCACCTCCTTTGGTTGTTTTTCCTCGCTTGTCATCTATACCATTGATTATTGGTCTCTGGATCCAGTCCCCTCCTTCTCTTCTCCCTGTTTCTTTTGCTCCCTCCCTTTATGCCTTATATTATTGCCCACTTGCACTTTGCACTTTTTTGCACTGTGAGATATTATTGTTTATTGTTTATTGTTGTTTTTATGTATTTGGTATTTTTAACTGCACTGATTGTTTAATTTGTTTTTAATTAATTGTATTGTTGACTGGAGATTGCATGAATTGGAGTGAATGTGGATCCCCCCCCGCGCCCGCAGGTAGGGACAGAGGATCTTGGAGGGGGTAGGGTGATCCCGACTAGGGTTGAGGGTTGGCCCATTCAAGTGTGTCTGGGAGAGGCAGGTATGGCGGGAGCCTAGGGGTAGGCCATTATCGGGGAATGGCCATCTACGGGCGGTGCCGTGTTCCAACCCCTGTGGCTCTTCTCAGGGGCCCGTTGGTCCGGGAACTCAAGGCCCTGAACTCTGGCTGTTGCTTGTCAATGCCAGGTCGGTTGTAAATAAGGCCCCTCTGATCCAGGAGCTAATCCAGGAGAAGAGGGCCGACCTGGTGTGCATCACCGAGACCTGGTTGGGGCTGGAAGGGGGGGTGCCCCTTGTTGATATGTGCCCTGCTGGGTTTCAGGTGGTGCACCAGCCGAGATGACAGGGCAGGGGTAGTGGGGTGGCGGTAATTATGTGTCAGGGACTCCATCCTCGGGAAGGCGCCACTCTGGAGATAGACGGGTGTGAGTCCCTTCTCTTGAAGTTGGACTTAGGGGTTCAGGTGAGCTTGTTGCTTACGTACCTGCCTCCCAGCTGCGTAGCATCAGCTCTGCCTGTGCTGCTGGAG
>JANHGC010006021.1:5403-18498 GCA_027560395.1 Boaedon fuliginosus | reverse complement strand
GAAGTCTGTGTCTGTCTTGTTTGGTTGCAGAGCCAAACCAGACAGTTATAGAGGTGCAGATGACAGCCTCAATAATTTCTCTGTAGAATTGTATCAGCAGCTCTTTGGGCAGTTTGAGCTTTTTGAATTGACGCAGAAAGAACATTCTTTGTTGTGCTTTTTTATGATATTTTTTATGTTAGATGTCCATTTTAGGTATTGAGAAATGATAGAGCCTAGAAACTTGAAGGTCTGTATTGTTGATACTGTGTTGTCTAGTATTGTAAGAGATGATTGTATAGGAGGGTGAAATTAATGGAATCACTTAATGCAAACTACATGACATGTATTTTGACTGAAATTATTATGTATTAACTGCTTGTTCTAAGTAGCACATAACTCACTATTGTAATAAACACATTAAATTATGAAAATATTTTTACAAGTATTATCTTCTTTAAGTATTGTATGCCTAGTATTGGATTTTTTCCCAAGAATAAATGTACTTGCTGAGTGAATTTATTCCTTGAAGCCATAAGCAATGACTTCTGAGAAGATGGAATTATCCTTATAGTATATAGAAATTATTCGCAAACTGCCCATGGGAAAAGCACCTGATAATTATTTTTGCTCATCTTAATGCCCAAGAACCACTTATTCACTAGAAATGCCTAAGTACTGATATGAAGAAACTCTCCAAAAACAAGACAGATATCTGATCCTTTCCCTTTGTTTCTTCTATTCTCAGAATAAAAATCATCCAATGAGCTATCTAGATTTTTTGTTAGAAAATCCTGATTTTTTTTTTCAGATCAATCTGTCTGATTCTTGGACACTGCCTGCACAAGTCCATGCAGTTTTCTTGCCAAGGTTTTTCAGATGTGGTTTATCATTTCCTCTTTCCTAAGGTTGAGAGAACATGACTGTTCAGGGTCACTCAGCTGGATTTATGCCTAAAATGGGACTAGATCTCACTGTCTCCTGGTTTATAGCCTGGTCTCTAGCCACTCCCCCAAATTTATTTCTAAAAAGTCTTGCACCTGGGGCAACTGAAGTTTGAGGATATATGAGTATTCCTTCCAAATTATTTACTTGTCTTTTCATTCAGTTCCACTATATAGCTCACCATTTAAGATAAAACTAATCCCAAAACCAATTTGGTTAGAAGTTAAGATATCAGGCTAAACTGGGAGACTGTGAGTTCTAGTATTGTTTTTAGCACAAAGCCTACTGAATAACTTTGGGCCAGTTATTTTATTTCAACCCTTAGAAGAAGGCTACAGCAAACCACTTCAGAAAACATTGCCTAGAGAATGCATGGACTTATCCAGTCACCAGTTGTCAAAGTGCAAAGGTCAAAGGTATAAAATATATATATCTTAAAGCAGTCAATTGAACACCTATTAAACTAACCTTCATTCCTATCTCCTGAGCTGAACATCAGAGTGATGTGGACTAATTTAATCCTAAGGCATATTCCTGGGGGGGGAAATTCTGATAACCAGAAATATTCATCCTCTCTTATAGCAAAATAAAATGGGATTCCTGAAAAAAAAATCTGCACAGCTACTTAATAGGTCAGTTTGGGCTATGACAGTGTTCTGGTGTCTGTTTGAGAAGAATGTATGTTTGATCACAGAACCTCTCAAAACAGTTCTACTAGAACCCATATTCTTGCAGCCTTCTCAATGGCAGTAAGGGACAATACTGGAAGGTTAGGGTTAGGGTTAGGGTTTGTAACAATGAGGGATTTAAAAAAGGAAAGGAATTGCTGTACCTGCAGCAGTCCTTGATTTGTGAGGTTTAAAGAAATTAAATCCTATTTTCTCTGGTCAATCCTGTGTGAATTTAGTGTAGGTGGTGTGATATAAAAGCCCAGATAGGTACGTAAGTGACTACCTGTCCCAGTACTGTATGTGGTATTAACCTACTTAGTTAGGAAGTAAAATGTTTAATTGAATAGACACATTCCCAAGGTATATATTTCATATCAAATCGAGGCCAGGGGGGCCTGAGTTAACTCAATGCACATTGAAGTGGACCCCCATTATCTCTTTAATTAACCATTACTGTCCATCTATAATGTTATTTCCAACAAGTCCTGAAACGAGAAATATGAAGACTCTACTGGTAGGCAGGCAGGCAGGCAGGATCAAATTACATTTTTGATTGTGCATATTGCAAGCTTACAAAGGAACACTCTGTTAACAAGGGAAAAACAAGAAAGAGCACTTTATACGCAAAGATTTTTATTCAAAACATTTCTAACCACACTCAAGTACATCATTAACACTTCTTGCCCCTCTAGGCAAATACCATCACGGTTGGGGACCACAACACAAACAGCACTGGCACCTTTAGCCTATTCCATGTTTGAACTGGAGCTTCAAAGAACGAACACTATAGAAATCAGAAGGGATGGGAGAATATTATGCTACTATGCGTAACCACTGAGACTATTTCGTACATTTCTCCTGTGCCCCATTTGTATAATATGACCTTTGGGAACGAAGAAGATGCTTGGAATTTTGAGAGTATTATATGGCTATTTTACGAAATGGTTGCCATGATGAGTACAGCCAGTAATAAAATGGCTATTTACTACAAAGAATGATTACTGCATTGCAGTTCATCACCCGCATGCACGCACACACACAATACACATATACATCGGAGAAGCATAGGAACAAGTGCTAAGAATCAAATCCAGAGAAGCAGAACCTGACTAGACAGAACCCAAGCTGCAAACTGCAGAGAGGTCTCAGAGACAGTCCAACATATAGCGACAGTGTGTAGGAACAGGCATATATCAAACAGCACAACCAAGTAGCTGGCATTGCATAGAAACTTCAACTGAATTCAAGATGAGCTTGACTTAGATCTCTTGTATGGTGAAGGGACTCGAGACTGATGACATGTTTGACACCCCTCCCTCAGTCTGGTCATCTCCTCTACATGTAGAATAATCTAGGATAGAATCATTCCTTCAGGATGCACAAGTGGTATGGGTACTCTTTCCAATAGCTTTTTTTTTAAAGTATTTTGTATATTTTAATGCATCTTGCTATTTTCTGCTTATACTATTGTATGCTAACCAGGCATTATATTTTGCATATTCCAATTACTTTCATTTTACTTTAATTTTTATTATTGGTAATCATTTTTATTGGAGGGATATTACACAAATACAGCCATAAAAAAGAACATCTATGGATATACATAGATCATCCAGGTCATGGTTGTCCCAAAGACACTTCTCCAAAAGGCAACGGGACTTTCTTCATTTTTTTTTCTCGAAAAGATTTTGCTTCTCATCCAACAACTTCTTGGATGAGAAACAAAACCTTTTCAAGGAAGAAAACCAAGAATATCTCATTGCCTTTTGGAAAAACACCTTTGGCACAATAAAAAAGAATGTTACTTCCAGAATATATGGTACTGCCAATGGGAAAAATGAAAAAAGAGATAAGAAGGTGGGATGAAAGGTTACTCCTAACAAGGATACTGGTACAATGAACTGGGCAAAATGGGCATGCTATAGAGTTTGGAGGTTTCTGGGGGCCTTGAGATACTGAGCCATCAAGAGCATTGTGTATAGAATTTGTAAGATGTTCCTATTTTTCCTAGCATACAATTACAGTGTATAAATTATGCCCAGAATTTGAAGTTACATTCTTTGCATGCAATACATTATTTGACTTAGCTATGATTCCTCTATTTCTAGTGGACTACAATTTTGAGTTGGTAATATAAACAGAAGGAATGGCTAATGATTTGCTGGTACCTGTTAGTTGCTATTGCTAAATGGTAATACTTTGTGGTAACAGTGACACATGGATACTCCAGAAATTTTTGTCTTATTTTGTTTGATAGTGTGCTTTTTAGGGCAAGCATTTGCAAATGTTTTTCCATCTACGAAGCTGAAACTCATCTTGGGCTTCCTAAGCCATGTCTTACAATGAGCTGTGGGACAGCCCTGCTGTCAATGTGTCTTTAGCTCTCTTTCTCATATAACTTGAGACTTCATTCTGTCTACTGCACACAAAAAGTTATCTTCTCCCAGAATAGTCTTGAGCACTTTTTCCTAGAAATATTTTGTGCAGGTTGCAATCTATGAGGATGTTGCTCTACGTACTTTATTCTTCTTGTACATTCATTCATTCATTTTGTACGGCTGCCCATCTCAACACTGGGTTACGTTTTCAGAATAATGATTGAGAACATTAGTCAGCCATCTGCTTGGAGTTCTGCCTTAGTACTGAAATTAGGGGGCCATTCATGGCAATGTCATTGAGAATGAACCAATGGAATGCTATTCCATAGACTAGCAAGTGTATGCATTGATAGAAAGATAAGGTTGGAGATGTGTCCTTTTTTGACTTCTTGTTCCCATGTGAGGGATCAGCACATCTCTAATTGATGGATATTAGCTATATTTCCAAGCACACTAGGAACATGTCTATAATTTTTCATTACTGCATGATCTAGTAATGTTATTTCTCTTCCCCTCTTAGACTGAGAACATTAGCTATGGCAGGTCTTCTTTTTTCATCAGGATCTTTATAGCTTTGTTATAATATAATTCTGGGACCACTTCACAATCCCTTTCCCAAAAAATGAAATGTGACTCATTGCGTAAACAGCACATATTTTTCTTAACTCCAAATTTCATTGACGACTGAGAAGCTGAAAGAAGCATCATAATTTGCTCCATTATATTTTTGATCCTTGTGCCAATCCTATCATATCTTCATGACTACCCCTTTTAAAAGTTAATTTATTGGAAATCAATAGGCTTCTCTTACACTCAAGTTTTATTTCACTCCTACCAGCAAAAAGATTGTTTATGACTTTAAAAAAATGTAGATTTTTTTATGCATTTCATGTACGCTTCTTTTTTTCTCTACTATTGATGTTAATAACAATATATATTCTAAACCAATATCAGATGAGAAAATACTGGAAATAATTTAAATATATACACTTCATAATAAAGTGGAAATAAAAATATTGCAATAATACATTTGCTTTTCAGGCTATTTTTAAAAAAGCAAAATCTATCTGAATTTTTTTTTAATGACAAGATTTTCAACATCATCACATTTTAAAAACATTTGATGTATATGAAATGTAAGGTTTCCAGAACAGCAACCATCTCAGAATATAAAATTTACATCAGCCAACAAGGAAAAATGGGGTCTGAATTACTCTGACACTGAAATATCAACAACAAAAATCCATACCTTTAGTGGGAAAAACAGGTGTTGGAACTGCAGGATTATCTCTGAAGAAAGTCATATGCATTTATTTATGATCTCAAGATAATATGTTCTAATCTTCAATGAAATAGATATTTTAGTGAAAAAAAGCAAACTTCTTGTCAGAGGTTCGTTAGCGGAACATTACTGATAAGTGCATACATATGACAAGCCCCTGGGTAAGAACACTCCAGTTTAAGGAGACCTAGTTAAGAAGAGAGCCTATTGCAACAAAATTCATGTTAAATACACAATGATTCAAGTTAAACACACAATGGTTCAAGTTCATTACACAATACTATCCACACCATATTATAGAACAATACTGTTCCAGCTTACATACAAATTCACTTAAGAACAGTTCTTGGAAACAAAACTTGTTCTTAAACTGAGAACTACCTGCATAATCCTTTATTCAATAATTGACAAAGGATGTGTAGAAGTACTTCCCATCAGCTGTAAAATAAGTGGACTTTTGCGAGGTTGATATGCACCACTTACATTTAATAATGTGAAAAAACTGTCCCCAATCACAGCGTTATCATCAAACCTATTTCTGAACTTATGATCTAGAGTAGCAGGGCTTCCCGCTTCCCATGAAAATATTTTATTAATAGCACTTTTCCCATTCTGTTTGTTTTTAATTTATTCTGTTATTACAATCTAGCACTAAGTGAATAACTTATGTTACTTAAACTTATGGTAAGTATCTCAGGCTATAATATGATGCCAATATACCTAAAGCAATCCGTCCAGAGACCCTCACCAGATTCCTTGCTCAATTGTCCACTGCTTTATTTGGAAGTGCAACCTAACCTGAAACAAGAGAAAAGCAAGATGGATTGATAGAGATCATTGTGGAAGGATTGACAGGCAGGCTAAGAAATAATTGTATCACCTGGCCTTCTGATATATTGACATTTTATTACCGGTATTAGTTACTCTAATGGCTGTAACTTTTTTTTAATATGTTCCTAACATTTCAAATATACGCATCAGCTCATAAAAGCTAGATTTCTCTAATATCAACATTTACTAAGTTGCAAGTCCATTAAATGTGAAAGGATAGTGTATATTTTAATAAAACTGCTGCCATAGAATTAAATGTGGGTATTTTAAACGTAGAAGAGTTCTGCATCCAATGGGACTGGATAGGAGATTCAAAATAGCTTATTTTTAAAAACTGCCTTGTATGAGTTACAGAACTTAAAACTTTAAATTTATTTTTTTTAAACAATTTTGAAAAATTCCATAGTGAAAAAAAGCTGTAGTAGTTTAATTCTAGACCAAAAGACGTTAGAAAGTGTTCTGGCAGCCTTCAAGATACAGCTAAGTTTTTAAAAATAAATGCATATATGCTTTATGACCCTAACAATTTTTTGTAGGAAATTTAATTTTCTAGACAAAGCGATGTTATTTTTTCACATTAAAATATGGTCATAATATATTAATGTTAGCCAAATATAAGAAGGACATGTGAAATTTTAATTATTTGCCACAAGGTCCATCTTAGTGGACTTAACAAAAAATTAACAGTGAATAAATTTGCTTAAGAACACACCACAAAAAAAGTTTCAATATGCTGATGCTAAATTAAACCAAAAGTATATAAAACACTTTTATTAAACAGAAAAAGTTGGGAGCCATATTTAATATAGGGTTTTTTTCTCCTTTTTTTGACCTTATCACTTCTAGAAACAATCAAGCAATTAATTACTAGTTACACCTGGAAAAGCAACATTTTCCAAACAAAACAAGAATTGTATACAGGTACGGCACCTGTGGCAAATGCAATTTTAAATATGTTTTTCAAACCTAAATTCAGTGTTACTTTTTCTTTACCAATATTTTCTGAGGTAACAATCAAAGAATAATAAAGAAAATATCAGGACCATTTCCATCAAAGTATCCTCAAGTCACAATAGAATGAAATTCTCTACACTGCAGGACTAATCATAAAATTACACAGTCCAGTTAATCTAAGTAGCTCATTGTTACTTTCCATTTATATATTTGTAGCATAGCTGGTTTTGATCATTAAATTAATATATTTTTTTCTTTCTTTGATTAATTAGTCCATATTTTCTTCTGGGTATAATTAGCTGGATCTCAATTACTTAATAAAAGGTAGAACACTCCAAAGCAAATCAAGTAAGACATCAAACTACTTTGCTACATATTTTTTATAAGTTCAGCAAAGAGGATATGATAACATGTACTGAATGGATAATTATAAAAGAATCATATACAATTATTACACAAGCAATAATTGTAAGGGGAGCACTTCAAAAATGACTTTAGCCTGTAATCCCATACACCTGGGAACAGATCTCATAAGGCAGCTCAGCAGAGTTACATAAAAATTGCACTGTTTGTGAATTATAAACTGAAGTGTATAATGTGTTAAATAAAAATGCAACCTTTGTCACATATTATTAACTTTCCAAAAATGTGTGAATTGCTCCTGGCAATTTTAATGTTATAATAAAAATATAACCAAGTTTTACAAAGATAGACATGGAAATGCTAAATTGATTATTCACACTATTAGTAATAATGAACCAGCATCTTTCTTGCTTTAAAAAAAACCCCTTTATTTAAAAAAAGAGATCTTACTTAAAACCCTCTTGTATTCTGAACTTACAGATACTGATTTTTAATTTTTAATGATGTCAAGGCACATATCATTAGAAAAGAAAAGTAATTTATAAATATACTTTCCCTAGATATGTGAAAACAGTGTGCCTTGTAATTCACACACTGTGAGGTACGTACAGCAAATCATATTTGAAATGGCCACATTTCACCTGTATGGCTTACAATTATTAGCAACGGACAAAATAACTACAGCTGTTTCTGATTATATTGAGTACAATCAGCAACACAAATCCTTTTTAAAAAATCAACTACTGATATTAAGCTAACAGATTAGAAGAAATATAACTGTTCTTTAGAGATTTGACCCTTGAATCTCAGAGTAAAGATATACATCATAATGTATTTCCAACAAACACAAAACTGTCCAAAATCTAAATTCAAATTCAAGCTGTTCTGCATTCCAATTCTGAAGCATTTCTGCCAAAAAAATGTGGCTTGATTTGAAAGCCTTGTTTGATGAACAGCATAATCTTTCAGTTGTCTATTTGCTGTCCCTGAATATTAAATGCCCATGTGTTTGAAAGAAAACTGTCAACTTAAATGTAATCTCTGTTAATGTTATTATAGTAAGTGGTCCCTCTGAGATAATATCCATTTAAGTACTTACTGTATATTTGTAAAATTAATGGGCAAATATTATTTGCATGAAATAATTTTCTCCTATATAACTTCTTAGCTGTTCACCAATGACACTGCCCAAAGCTGTGTCCCTCTTAAAACACCACTCTCCTGGCATACCACATTTGAATTTATCTTGTATCTTCATAAATATTGATATCACAATCTCTCATTTCTTTTAATTTTAGAATGGATATTAATTTTTATGTTTGTAACACATTTAACTGAACATGAAAGTTAAAACATAAGCTAAAAAATATGCAACCCAGTGCCCCACCTTGTGGGAATCCAGTATTTTCTGACTAACACAGAAATGTCCTGTGTGTCCTTCAGACTTACCTAACAGACCCCTTCATCTATCGCAAAAGCCAAATCATCTGATCCCAAACTAACTGTCAACTGCTTGCAATGGTGAGGAAGCCAGACATCAATCAATCAGTTTTTATCAGAGGTGCTCTTCGTTTTAGCTGTTGTGCTCATCTTATCATCTGACCCAGTTGTAGGCCTGGCTTCAGAAGCTTAAAAAAACTTGATGGCAAAATATGCATTTGTTTGTCTGTGATGCCCACTATTAAAGGACTTAGACATGAAATTTTAGAAGGTCTCTCTCTTTCAAATTACACTAAATTAGTATAAACTACACTAAATTATAAATAAAGCATTCAAATTTGAATTGTACTCTCGTGACTACTTTTCAAGTCACAATTCAAAGGGAGAATCTAATTCATTATGCATGGCGATCGATGCGTTGTCCATATAATAGAGAAACATGTTTTCAAGGTTGGTGAGTATATTTAAAATCAGAATTATGTAACACATTCTCATTATTAATTCTTGTTCATGTATATATTATATATGGAATGGAACAGATTGCTAACATGAGAGTTTTATTTTTGATTCAACTATAATCAGCAGCATAAAACTATGAATATTGTTAACCTGACTTCCGTTTATTTCCAAAAATGGATATAAGAATGTAGCTCAATGTTTTCTCTTTATGAAGTAGGAAGTTGTATTACTAGTTTAAAATCAATTATGGCACAATTATATACTATGCATAGGAACTGGGGACAATGGAGCAGGCCACCAAGGATTTATAGGACTTAACTGTCAAGTTATAATTCAATTTTTCTCCACTACCCTTACATTTGAATAATCATGGATACAGGTATTTTGTTCAGGATTTTAGTTTTAAATAAACATAATTACTGTTTTTAATATGAAGTGCCTGAATGTTTCTCTAGCCATGATAAAAGCCAAAAAAAAATATATGAAGGAAATCATAATGTAAGTCTCCAAAAAAAAGTCTCCTGCTTGGGCAGGAAGTTGCACTTGATGGCCTACAAGGTCCTTTCCAATTCTGTTAATATATTATGCTGTTATGTTATGTTGTTATGTTATGTTATGTTATGTTATGTTATGTTATGTTATGTTATGTTATGTTATGTTATGTTATGTTATGTTATGTTGTTATGTTATGTTATGTTATGTTATGTTATATTATGTTGTTATGTTATGTTATGTTATGTTATGTTATGTTATGTTATGTTATGTTAAGTAAAAAGTTAACTGCTTACAACATAAATAGCTTCACACGTAAAAATCTTTCCAACATTATGGAGCCATTATTTCCTTTAGGTAAGGTGCACATCGTGTAAAAAAAATCTTTTTTAACTTTCCAGAATTAAATCCCTTAAGTGGATTAATGGTTCTAAAATAGTTTTTAAAAAGTATTGCAGACATCATATGTGACAGCAATAGAGCAAAACCACAGACATAGCCACACTGAAACAATATATAATAATGAAAATAATTTGTACATGATAACGATACTTCAAAAACTATTATTTATAATACCCCTTTTATATGTTTTAGAAATAGAATTGCGTGTCGGAAGTAGTTTGTACATTGTTTATGTAACCGCATCTTCAGTAAACAAAAAAATAAGAAAAGCAAGCAATACTAATAATATGAAATATATAAAAGTCACTAAACAATGTATTTCAAAAAGAGTGAATGTGACATTCAGAAAACTTTAGTTAGGAAGAAAAAATATGACAAATTACTTTGAATTAGTTGTTGCAGAGAGAAGCTATAATAAGAAATAATAAGGAATTTGGTTCAATAGAATATTTACATCTTTTTCCTTTTCTTCTATATAAAATGCAAATACCAGCTCAGAAGAACCAATGTCACAGCCTCCAAAAACTCAGAATACCATTCTTATTAATGAATTTACTCCAAATATCAACATTTTTTAAAAGTCCATGTTGCTTACTACCAAATACTGTGCAATTCTGAATATCTTACAACCAACCAATGGATTCAAAGAAGATTTTAAAAATCCAGTACTTCGACTGCAGTAGTCAATTAATAAGCACACAGTCTTTGTTGTCCTCCCTACTTCTAAGTATCTTCAGCCCAACATGTTTCTTCTCCTTAGTGGATACCATTATGCCAAGTCTGAACAGTGAAAAACCATATGGTATTCCAGCAACCCCCAATTGTTACAGCACAACTTTTGCCAATGGTTTCTGAAGTTTCTACTTAAACATTTTTCAAAGTCAATTATCATTAAAATTCTATTTTTCTGACCCTCAGAAAAAACATATTATCTCAGAAATATTCTGCTTATTGCAAAGTAGAAGGAAAAGAAAATTAGTAGCAAATGGTATATTTGTTTAATTTTGAGGAACCGTAGCAACTGCTTTGTACTTCCCAACTGGTTCAGAGAAGAGAATGTTTAGAATTAAAACAATGTATGTTCTTCACTTCTCACTAAACATGGTAATAATGGTCTTGGAAAAATAGCGAGTTATTTTTGTTAATTTTATATTTCTTAACAGAAAATGTTTCACTGGCTGATTTTTAAAAATCAGATCTTCAAGGAATTTCAAACAAATTATTCAAATCTTATATTGCACATCATGTGTTTCTTTTTAACATGACTTAATCACTGTGAAGTGAGAAAACATTAGTGACAGCCATACAGATCTATTATCATGTCACAATGGCAATAGCTTTTGAGGACATTTGATCACACCAAGTAATCAATAAAGAGATGTCATCTCCAAGATCAGAGGCATTTGGCACTAAAAATATTTTGTGCATTGTATACTTACATGGATATTTTATTTAATATACACACAGTAGTTCCTAAAAATATGGATTTGGAGTTGAGATGCTGTATTATACATTAATGAGAATAGGTAAATAGGTAAACTGTATTACTCAATTACAATCTGGAATTAAAGTTTCTTCATTGTATTGTTGATAAACCAATGGCCATAACTAAGTATGTTGTAGGGTTTTTTTAATATTATAAATATCGGACCATATTACTAGTTGAGCCTGGCAATTATTCCCAATAATGTGTTTGAAAATATTATCCAGGTTAAGATTGAATGAGGTTTTGAATTTCCTCTACATTGAATTCTGAATTTCAACAAAGTGATGTGTTTGTATGTCAATATTTCAAGAAAGAGTGGCACAGAACCAAATACTCTTGAGAGATTTTCAACAGAGCTATACATCAATATTTTATTATGGTGAATAGCAGCAAACTGGAATTCATATTTCATTTTACAGGCTCAGGAAATCATATTTATCAGTTCAGCAATTTCCAAAGATGCATCTAACAAATTATTCAGATTGCTTCTGGTTCTTCCTTGGGAGTCATTATTAGAGAGAAATAAGCAGCAATGATGTAGTTATTTTCTTTTTTAAAAAAATAAAGGACTTCTACCAAGCAGTGAAATACATCTCCATTCCATTGAACAAAAGCAGCCTGTACTGATCTTTGCTTTACAACCAATACCAATCTCTCAGGCCTTTGAAGATAAAATATATTATCCTATACAAGCAAGAAAATTAACTCACTTTCATTCTAGACATGTTTGCTAAATGTACAAATTACTGAGCTTGAAATAATCCAAATGACACACCTCTCATTCCCTCTCTTTGTGTCATCTCAGAAAGACAATCTGACAGTAATAGCATAACACCTTCTTGGACATACCTCTAGGCGTTAATATTTAAATCTTTCCTATCCCTTGTGATTGAAATTCAGCATCAATTCACAAACAAAAACTAAATCAATGTTCTTAGAGTTCAAACTAGATCCCTAAACAGTTTGCCACTCTCCATGAACAGATAAGATAAACTTTCTTTGACCCAAGAGATGAAGTTGCCATGACGATCAGAGAGTCTACTTTCTATATTGATATTTGCTGATGTAACAACAAATAGAACCAGATCCTAGGATTGATAATGGTGATTAATTAATACTAATATTGATCCTTACAAGCAAGAGACAAGGCTATTAACTTGAAGCCTGAAAAGTCAATTGTTACCTGTGGCAGAGATACCAGTGACTGATTTTGAAACATAATAAACAAATGTGCCAGATTTATGCTAATACCCTTAAAAAGAACGTGTCTCTGTTCCATGCCTAGCACTTTCACATTCAAATGCCTTCATTTAATTGCATCTCTCTTTAGAACAGTAAGGAAAAATACATTTCAGCTTTAAAATAGGTATATATGCTCCAATTCATTCTTTTTATGAGGAAGGAAGGAAGGAA
>JANHGC010006020.1:34897-49134 GCA_027560395.1 Boaedon fuliginosus | reverse complement strand
AAATAAATAAATAAATAAATAAATAAATAAATAAATAAATAAATAAATAAATAAATAAATAAATAAATAAATGTCGGGTACGCTTTCCCGGTAGGTTTTCCTATCCCTCAGCTCCCGCCATATCTGCCTATCCCAGCCACCACCGGGATTGCCCGGCCCTCTCCACCTTCCAAGGGATCTGCCCATCCTCAATCATACACTCACACAGTCATTCAAACTGCTAGCAATATTAAAAAAAAATAGCATAGATATTCTGCTTACTGGATTAGTGATGATAATTTGGCAGAATTCCGTTTTCTTCAAAACTACAGATGAAGAATTAATGAAGTATTCATTAAAAAAATTGATAAAGCTTTACAATATGTTGACGAGGGAACAACTGTAGCTGTCAACCCAAAATACTAACCTTAACACTAAATGGAGCCAATTGTGTGGACCTGATGCTGAAAAGCTTTTTGTTTGTAATTAGCTTCAAAATCAAGCAGTGTTCTAGACAGCAGTAAATATATGGCATTCAAGGAAAGAAAGACAAGAATCTGGTTCACCTGTTATAAATGCTTCTCATTCAATAGCCATTGATAATGAATAGGTAGAGTAAAAGTCAATATATCCATGGCTTTATTCACACGTTTTAAAAGGCATATTTATACTGGGCATTTTTATAAAGTTAAAACAACTGTGTAGATTTTTGATCCAGACTTTACTTGTAATTGGATCTTTTTTCTTCTAAAAGTGGGGAGAAGGGGGGAAATGTGTCATATAGTTTGGCTGAAAGATCACTGTATATCAGTAGTCTTCAAAAACCTACTGTATAAGAATATTACTTCCACCTCTCTACTTACTTGTAATTCAGTGATACAGCTGGAACCGCTCTCCACTCATTTCCAGTGTAGTTGAAACTCCTGTTTCCCACCATCTATTTTCTTCCCAGTAGCTTTTCAGTTTTCAGTCTTAAGGCTATTTCCCCTAGTTTCATTCTTATAGTTTCTGGCAAGTATTTTGATAATAGAGTCAAAGGCTGTTCAAAAAGCTGGCTTGTCCCAGAACCACAATGGCCTTATGTATTTATTTGGTTTCTATAACTGCCCATCTCAACAAACGACTCTTACTGGTCATCAGTGATATGTCCTCCCAACAAATTCTCAAACTTAAGGTCAAGAGGGAACAAGTGTTTTCCATTTGAAAAATAGGCAAACATTTGGATTCACATGGCTGAAAGTGTATAGGGACATAAGGGTTCTGGACCTATAGGACACCAGCTGATTCACCACACGTTCACATCCACAATGTTCTGCTTCTTTGAGGGTATTTCCCTTGGCTGCAAAATTGAACAAAGCCTCATCCTTCTGATTTATTGAGGATCCAATTGGGATATGAACCTTATGTGAGATTGATATTCCTTACTGGTAACCTCTATCCTCTAATTCACAGCAGTGATTTATTTACATTTGTTGGATAATATTACTGCCACACTCACTGTAATGGGGGCAACTGCAGATGTAAAATCAGGAACTGCCGTAATAGTGAAGGATCTGCACCCTCCCATTCTCCTCACTGTTCCAGCAGTGATAGAAATTGTTGTTCCCCACAGCCATCCCTCTTGGGACGGGGCCATTTTTATAGGCTTTGTTTCATAAGAATACAAAAGGACCAATCAGACGTCTAACACACCAAGTACACATAGTATATAATGGAGTGCTAACTGATATCAAACTCAACTAATGGTCCTTCCTCTTTTATTAGAAACTTTTATTAGACACTAGAAAGAGTGCAGAGAAGAGCAACAAAGATGATTAGGGACTGGAGGCTAAAATATATAAAGAACAGTTGGTGGAACTGGATATGTATAATATAGTTTGATAAAAAGGACAAGGGGTGACATGATAGCTATGTTCCAATATCTCAGGAGCTGCCACAAAGAAGACAGACTCAAGTTATTCTCCAAAGCACCTGACATCAGGACAAGAAGCAATGGCTGGAAACTAGCTAAGGCGAGAAGCAAGCTAGAACTAGGGAGAAATTTCCTAACAGAACAATTCATCAGTGGAACAACTTGTCTACAGTGTTCCAACAATGGAAGTTATTAAGAAGAGATTGGATAACCATTTGTCTGAAGTGGTATAGGGTCTCCTGCCTAAGCAGGGGGTTGGACTAGAAGACCTCCAAGAACCCGTCCAACTGTTATTTTATTCTATTATAAACTGATCACCAAGCATGCTCATAGGCTTATGAACCGTTGCATGCAGTCCATTGTCCTTCTCCATTTCTGCACTCTGCTGCTTTTAATAGCAACACTCCCCGGCAGGACTACTGGCAATATGAGAAGTGTTGGATTGCATCCAAGCTTAGATGATTGGCAGACAATTACTAAAACAGCAGAAATGGTGCTGTGCTGCAGATAAAATTATGATGTATACACAGCCCTACTCCATTTTACCAGTCCCTTATCAGCTTCCTCTATTTTTATCTATTTAGATAGGAGCAAGGTGCCCATTTCTGTAAATTTCCTTTATCTTGCATTTATACATATTACAACAAGCCGTAATATGCTTTGGTTTGCACTCACTGAATTGTGTAATTCCACCCAGCATAACAAGATTTATCTAAGCTTGGCCAATTAAGGTTCATTTATAATGGTTGGACAAAGCATTACCTGCAAGCACATCTTTTTGATGTAGCTTTGAATACATGGCAGTAGAGCATGTGAAAAAGAGAAAAAGGAAGTATATTGGGATTCTTACATTTTTTCTGTCATGTATATATCCCCTCGTATTATCTATATACACAATTTCTAAATGGGTGATTGCTTAGTTGAATGAAACAACTTAGCCCCATGACCATATATCCACGGAGCCGCACAAAAATCGAAATAATGAAATGGAAGTAATGATATTTATTCCTAGATCGAGGGTGCACATTATTGCCGTTTTAGCTGCTTTTCCTTGTGGCAAAATAAAGGTTGTTTTTACTGGGCGGGTATATTAAAAGAATCTACCAAGTACCAACATGGGACCGAACTATTTCAGCTTTACGCGGAGAAATAATCGTTTATTTAACTAGAAGGAAGCATTATACTAGACCCCTTACCCCCCGCATAATCTGATGGACTCAGAGAAAGAGGAATCCACATAGCGTGCGCACGCGCAAGCCACGCAGAAGAGGAGGAGAGCTGGGTTTGGAGGCCGGGCGTGCGAAGTGGTCCTCCTTTAAGACCTCGTTGCCACGGCAACCCTAGCTGCCGGAAGAATTCCTCAAGGATTCCGCCCATCTCCTCGGGTACCTCTGTAGTTCGGGCTCCCAAGAGCCGATCCTTTCTTGCCGAAGATGGCGGACGATGGGATAGCGGACGAGAAACGGCAGGACGAGCCGGAGGAAGCAGGAGCAACAGGCGGGCCGAGTGGCGTTGGGCGGCAGAAAGGACCCCGTTCAAGTGGACGGCCTCCCACTGTTCGGGATCTGCAGGTAGAGGACTGGGGTAGAGGGGAAAGATGCTGAAGGTTGGGAGCCTCTAAGCAGAGGCTTGGCAGCGACGGCTCCCTCCTCCCCTTCCCCGTGACACTTGCTCCGCTTCAGTTTGATCAAGGGAAAGTGGGGTGATCCTTTGTGAAGAGAATAAATTGAGAAATTTGAGTAGATGCTTTTGGGTTTATTTAATGGGTCTGGGGACCATTGTTTCTTCCAATAGATCAGATCCATGGCATGTTTTCTTTTCCTATTTTTTGCCAGAACATTTTGCTTTGAAAGAGTAAGAAAGATTCACCATCTGAGCAGCAATAGTAATAGCACCAGCCTAATACACATATACTGTACATTGTACATATGGGGCTTTATTTCTCCCACATACTAAAATCTTTCATATAGATCTTGCAGAAGGGAGATGTGCCAAAATATTAGAGAAATGCATGTATGTGTTTTAATATTGGTGAAATTGAATTCCATAATTTAAAATTGTAACAACAATGTAATCGTTTTTTTCTTCTTATATGAGCTATAGCATATATCCTATGTTGAGTTTAGGATAATCTTAGCTATAGTATCAAGTTTTACTCACTCTGGACATTGAAATTTTTGACTGTGTCCAAATCACAGGTGAAAAGTATATCGCCCAAATTTTTCTAAATCAACTCCCAGCAGCTCAAACTATCATTGTGAATGTTGAAAAAACAGAGAACTTGTAGTAAAGTAATATGTAACAACATCCATATTAAGAAGTATTCACTTGGCAAATACTGTTCTTCAATCATGAGATTTTAATGAAAAACTAACTATCAGTACTTGACTACTTATCTATTGCCCCCAGCCTTGCATTTGAAAATAGCTCATATTATTTCATTTCTTGGATCAATAGACTCTGATTAATCCATATATTCTGTGCAGCTGGCACTGGCTGGATTATATGAAGATGAAATTAAAAGACAATTACCTCATCCAGGCAAACCAACAACTAGAGTTGCCAGTCACCCCCGATTACCAGTGCAAAGGTACAACAAATATTCATTGTAGCTGTTGGAAGATAGAATAGTTTGAAATGATTATGATAGTTCCTATAAACACAGATATAAGAAATATTAATATTGAGCAAGCATTTAAATGAATAATATTTCTTGATCTTGAAGTATATTTAATATTGTGGTATAAATTGTGCTTATTTATATGAAAGTAAATTCTATTAAACATGGGACAACTTATTTTTAAGAGAACATTAATTGTGTTTCATTTAGGAAATCATTTGACTACCAATAGAGTTTTTACTTTAACTCTGCTGAAATTAATCAACTACTATGATTATAGTATCATAGTAGTATATAATTTATACTTTAATTTAAATTTAATTTAAAACTAATTTACTAACTAATTTATAATTTTATACAGCAGTTAGAAAAGTGCAATGGTTGAGGGTTTTTTCTAATACAATGGAATAAGAGATTGATGGTACCATTAAGCAAACAGCATTATGAATAAATTTTCTTGTTTCTTCTAGAAATTTAAGAAAACCAGAAAGAAGTATGAGTGATGACATGGATAACCAAAGGTACTATAAAATAAAACATTTGAGTTATTATATTTATTTTATTTTCCTTTATTTATATCTCATCTTTATTATTTTTTTAAAGAGGTGGCGGACATATCTAATACTCCTTCTATATCCTATTCTTTCCACAACAATAACTCTGTGAGGTGGGTTGGGCTGAGAAAGAATAACTGACCCAGAGCTGGCTTCATGCCTATGCCAGACCAGAAGTCATAATCTCTGGGTTTCTAGCCTCATGCCATAATCACTACACCAGAAATAAATAAAGAAATAAATCACATAATTATGTGTACATCCCAGCCAACTTTGAAGCATTTTTTTGCCTTAGAATCAAAAGCATTACAAAGTCTATAGCTTTCTTTGCTAGTGAGAAATATGATAGAATGGATTGTCAAGTCTTCATTCTTTCATTGTATATCTTTAATATAAAATTTGTATCTCAACTGGGATAAATATGTCTCAGTACAATTCCTCTCTTCCCACCATTTAGCCAGTGGGTTCTTTTTCTAATTAAAATAATATATATGGAATATAGTCATAGCCCTGAACTTTAAAAAAATGTATTCAGCTTTATCTTCTCCTAAGTCTTGAAACTTTGGGAGCCTAGCAGGAATGCTGTAGAATGAGTCAGTGAGAAACTGCTTTGATCAAGGCTTCTTTTTGCCGATTTTGTAGTTACTAGGAGCTGAAAGAAATTCTTGTAGAATATTTTTGGGATTTTTGATTGCAAAATCCCTTGATTTTAAGTATTTTAACTGCTTCAATACCTTAATCCACTTTTGTTGGAAAGCTGAGTGTCTATTTAAAAGTTTTGACTAATACTGTTCTTCTCTTTAAAAAAGATTTTACTCAGGTAATACAGAATACAGAATTGTTGAGTCATCTGGCAATATGTCCTCCAGTAAAATAGTTGATGAACTTTTCAAAGAAGCAAAAGAACATGGGGCAGTTCCTTTAGATGAAGTATCAAGGGCTTCAGGAGACTGCCACAAAGCTAAAGTGAGTATATATATTTTTCTAGAACATTTATTTTAATACAGAAATGTCCATGCTGAGATTTGGTTTATCTTAAAATGCTTAAATTGTACTTAAAAATTTAGGAATATTGGTAAATATTTCTAGAGGACAAGAATGGTGGTAAAGTTGCTGAAAAAAATATCTCTGCTTTTAATATTTCTGCCAGACTTTTAATATTCCTATTAAAGTCTGGCAGATATATTAAAAGCAGAGATAATTTTTCAGCAACTTTACCACCATTCTTGTCCTCTAGAAATATTTACCAAAATTCCTAGCTTTTTAAGTTAAATAACTGCAAATGCTAGAAATATATTTATATATAAATGAAATTAAAATCATAGCAGTTAACTTATATTTCTGCTTTATATAAAAGAGCTATTAGCATTCTAAACATCCAGTGACCCGGTTTCATAGTTATGTTTGCTAATATATCTAAATAATGGTTTGCATGTTTTTCCTTTGTTTAGCCATTGTGCAATTCATACTTTGTATTAGTTTAACTGTAGAATAAGCCAAAGTTTGATCTCTTAGCCATTCTGCTAACATGAGAAATTTTTCCGAGATTATTCTCCTAGCTGCTAATTATTTTTTTTATAAAATCAAAGACTTGAAAAGTACTAATTCAACTGCCTGATTAGGGCAGGAGTCGTCACACCATCCCAAACAAATCATTGTCAGAACTTTGTTTTGAAAATCCATGACTTGAAGCATGATGTTCCTACAGTCAGGAAATTATTCCTTATTTTGTATTTGGATCTTTATCTATAAAGCTTTCATCCATTGATTCTTATCCTAGACTCAAGACACTAGGGAGAATAAATCCATGGTGAAGCCCTTTCAAATATAGAAACTTGCTGTCATGTCATTTCTTAGCCTTCTCTTTTGTTGGCAAACAAGCCTAATTCTTTTAAATGGCCTTCGGAGGATTTAGCCTCACCATCTTTGTTACTTTTCTCTGCATTCCTTGCATTTTCTCAGTTTTCTAGTGTTGTGGCAGCCAAACTGAACACAGTACAAATGACCATGGTTTTTAACAATGGTTTGGAATTATGTCGGTCTCAGAAAGGTGATTTATTCCCCGTAAAGAACTTCTTGCCACTAAAAACCATTGCACCATGATTCACAGATCGCATGTGAATCTGGGTATTTCAATTTATGACTAGCTCCCAAATGCCCCACAATAATGTGATTGTCATTTGCAATTTTCCTCTGACTCCCCCAGAAACTCAATGTAGAAGCCATCAGTGGAGGTTGCAAGCTGCTGAGTGGAACAGTTCTTTTCCATGCCCAAAGAGGAGCTGAAATTGGCAGCAAGTTCTTTCACTTTGTCCATTTAACAACCTGGGAGATTGCTTAATGATTGCAACTGGTCCTTTGATCTTCGAACAAAGCAGAAACATTGGCATCTCAATGAACTAGAACTTTGTTCAAAGACCAAGACCACTTATTTATAATGAGTGTGCAAACTATGTTTTCAGATGTTGTTTTAATTACAGACTTTTTGATATGATGGATCCGGTCTACATTTATTGCATGACTTTCATGTAATCTCATTTCTTTGGGGAAAGTATGGCATTGTTTTGTCCCTAATTATAAACTATCAAATTCAATAGTCGCTGGCCACAAAATATAGTCCTGGATATGTTTAATAATGAATAACATGTATTCAAATGATTTTGTTTTTTTCCTACTTTTGTTCATAGCAACGAAAGAAAAGTGTTTCTAATTACCGATTATTTGACTAAATAGACTGTTTTCTTCCATTTCTAACAGTACAGTTTAAAAAACTGTGGTTAATAATAATGAACTCATTCATAAATTATGTATAAGGTGATGTTAAAAGTAAGTAGTCTTAACTATAATGCAGATCTCTATTTTAAATGTTTTATCAGTCATTTTCTGGAGGCGGATATAGATTGGGAGATTCTGCTCGGAAGCATTCTGAATATATCCATGGAGAAAATCAGTATGGGCAAGATGTAAGTAAAAGTATAGTAAATAAAATTCTCTATTAAAAGAGAATCAATATGATTCTTCCAAGGTAGACTTCACTTTAAGTTGCACATGCATACAAAAACATAAACTCTGTAGTTATAGATGTGTTTCTAATTTGGTTAAATGTATTTGTGCTTCTGTATTCTGTATTAGAGAAGTGAAGACTTAAAAATGAATATGTGATACTCATAAAAAGAAAGCACAGAAAAATGTATTCTTCTAAATAAGTGTACATTATTTTGTGTGTTACCTAATTACATGTTTTGACTTAGAATTTTGGTTCTAGGTTGATACTTAAGATATTCATTCTTCCTATCTCTCTCTGCCTGATCAAGTAGATCAGAAGGTCAAGTAGAAAGGCCTTTTTCTTTGTTTGCCATGGGAGAGGTAGTCCCTTTTCTGGATGCCTTTTGCTGAATTGAGAATATGGTTTTGTTCTGAATGAATATTGTTTTGCTAGGAAAGTAGTGTTTTAATACTGATAATATTTTATTTTATATTTCATAAAATAAAATGTATTATGAAGACTCACTATCTTGAATTTAGATAAATTAGGTAGATAATATATGGAATAGCTTGTTTATATTTTACTGATTTGATTTCTTACAACAAAGGAACAAATACTTTATGGTCTACTCTTATATTTAGTATGCCTGAAGAATGGATATGGTGATATAGAGGCTTGCTGTGCTTTATTAGCAAGTTCTGCTTTAGGTTCTTCAGCACTAGTTAATGGATCTTATATACAGCATGGATTTGTATGTGAACGTTATAATGCACTAAGGTTGGATTCAGTCTCCCACCTGTCTGGGTAGACCTAGTTAAGTTAAATGCCAGGACTAACAGAAGGGAGTGAAATGATTCATCATAGAGAACAGTGGACCATGAGTCCCCTGTAGTCTTCCTACATGAAGAGAATCTCTTATGTAGGACAAAGTAGAAGCTATTGCTCCTAGTATTCTAGGATGCAGGGTAGTTTGTCAAACTAATACTTTTTCCAATTGGATAAGAAGTACACTGAAAAAACTCTACAGAGCTATCTAATTAGGAAATAGATGATGCATTAAAAAGCAGAAGGGTGTTTAACATCACAAAGGAGGACTTTTTACTATAAATATTGTGGTCTAGTTTGGCAAGCTGCAACTTTTGCATTTCTGTATACTGTAACTTCTGCATTTCTAGCTATTGTTTCCTGATAGCTAGAAAGATTCTGAAACAATCTATGTCTTCAAAAATCATAATTTATAAATCATTATCATGATTTATCAATAGGTTGAGATCTTGCTTAAATTGTGGAGGAATGGCTTCAGCTTAGATGATGGAGAGCTGAGATCCTACACAGATCCAGTGAATGCTCAGTTTCTTGAATCTGTTAAAAGAGGGTAGGTTTATAATATTAGTGAATACAATAATACTTTGGTATACATTTTCATTGCCTTGATATTTTTGTAGATTTTGTATTCATTGAGTAGATCATGCTTTTTATTCTTCAAGATAGAAAAAATGCTAGATTTGCCAGTGAACTTGAGATACAGTATATACTCTGTCACAAGAAAGTCAGATGAAACTCTGAAAGTAAAAGGTAGATAATTAATTAATTTATTTAATTGTTAAAGTTATAGGCCGCCCAACTCTGGTAGGACTCTGGGTGGCTTACAACAGTTAAAACAATATAACACAGTTAAAAATACTAAAAAATCAAAAATAATGTTAAAAACCCATTCCTCGGCTGGGATCATTAGCCCCAAGCCTGCTGGCATAGCCAGGTGTTAACAGCTCGGTGGAAAGTCAACAGGTCAGGGACGATCCGGATCCCCGGGGTCAGTTGGTTCCAGAGGGTTGGTGCAGCCACAGAGAAGGCTCATTTCCACAGGACCGCCAGCCGGGATTGTTTAGCTGATGGAACCCGCAGGAGGCCAACCCTGTGGGCTCTAAACGGGCGCTGGGAGATACATGGTGGTAGGAGGCGGTCTCAGAAGTAATCCAGCCCTTTAAAGGTCATAACTTGAATTGCACCCAGAAGCCCACTGGAAGCCAGTGCAGCTCAGGCAAGAGTGGTGTTATATGGGTGTACCGAGGTACATCCATAATTGTTCACGCAGCTGCATTCTGGACCAGTTGAAGCTTCCAAATGTTTTTGAAGGGCAGCCCCATGAAGAGCGCATTGCAGTAATCTAACCTCGAAGTGATAAAGGCATGAGTGACTGTGAGAAGAGTCTCTGGGTCCAGGAAGGGGAGCAATTGGTGCACTAGCCGAACCTGAGCAAAAGTCCCCCTGGCCACAGCTGCCAAATGATGTTCCAATTGCAGCTGTGGGTCCAGAAGGACACCCAAATTGTGCACCCATTCCGAAGGGGTCAATGTCTTCCCCTCTCAGAATCAATGATGATACTCCACTGACTTCGAGAGGACAGAATCTAATTGACCCCATCCAGATCCCCACAGGCACCGAGATGTCACCTCAACAGCATCGTTGGTGTGGTCTGGGGTCGAGATGTACAGTTGGGCATCATCAGTATACTGATGGTACCCCACCCTGTACCGCCGGATGATTTCACCCAGTGGCTTCATGTAGATGTTAAATAGGAGAGGTGAGAGGACCAAACCCTGAGGGACCCACATAGTAGGGGCCTCGGGTTCAACCTCTGTCCCGCTACCAACACCGACTGTGAACAACCCAAGAGGTAGGAGGTTAACCACGGTAAAACGGTGCCCCCCACTCCCAGCCCCTTGAGCCGTCCCGGAGAGATACCATGGTCGATGGTATTTAAAGCTGCTGAGAGGTCAAGAAGCACCAGGATAGAGGCATAGCCCTTATGCCGGGCTCATCCACCAGTGTGACCAATGCCGTCATCCACCAGCACACCCAATGTTGGTGCTGTACCCAGGCCTAAATCCAGACTGAAAAGGTTCTGAATATTTTTGCTGAATTAAAAGTATTTACTTTAAAAAATCCAAATGTGTTAAATGATGTTGGGAGGATAATGTTGAAAACTACCATAAAGCCCCATTTAAATTAAATTAATTTATAGTCATTGTCTATTTTTGTACATTAAAGGGGTACATATCGTGTTCCTGATTCTATTTTCCCCAGAACAACCAATCTGTGCGATCAATTGGACTGAGACAAAGTGATGGACCAAAGTCCTCTATCCTGTTCTCATGCTTAAGAGTGAACTATAACATAACAGTTTCTCAGTTTCCAGATCAGCATCTTAAGCTGAGATATTTTTGCCATATGCTTTTAGGAAAACTAGAGAAATATTTAAGAGAGCTTCCAGGTACAGGAAGAATTTGCCCTTTGCAAAACGAAGCTTAAATAACTAAGTAAAAAAACTAAGATAGATGCAAGAGATGTTGTCAAAACAGCATGATTTGAAACATGTCTTCTATAAAAACATTCTGTTTACCTACCTAAAAATATTAAATACAAAGCTACAATCTTAATGAGTTGATTACCTCTATTCTTAGGAGAATCAGACAAGTTTTTTTACATAGTTTCTTGGGAGAAAGGGATTTCATTTCTGGAGTACCAATCCACTAATGTCAAGTGGGCTGTTCTAATTAATATGAAGGATTCAAAGAGATAGATAAGCATTTAAGATCAGGGAAATAATAAATATGTAAGAAAGTTATTTTCAATCAATTAGTACTTCTTTGATTTCCAGAGCAAATAAACAGATGATAATTACTATGGAATTATGTTTCCTAGATTTGACCTGTGCGAATCATGCTTGTATGATTTATGAAAACATCTTGCTAGAGTACTTTTTACAAATATTTCAAAAATACATTTTTTGTTTCAAAAAACAGTTAGAGCTAGAATACTACATTAAACACCAAGCTATGTTTAGCAGGAAATAAACAGCTTGTTGGCCTTCCATAAAGCCACAAAGACCTGGCTCTGTCGGATGGCCTGGATTGATGTTCCCCTCCTTTTTTGAATGTTTTTGAATGTGTTGATTGTTGGTTTAGACTTTTCATATTGTATAATATGGTATTTTAATTGCTGTTAGCTGCCTCAAGTTCCCCCTGACCAGGGAAGTGAGGCGGGGTATAAATCTAATAAAATAAAATAAAAATAAAATAAAATAAAATAAAATGAGGACCAGATTGTTGGGGGCAACAAGCTGACTCTGTAACTGCTTGGGGAATATTGTAAAGCTCTGATAAGCAGTATATAAAATCTGAGTGCTATTGCTATCCATGTTGTAAGCCTCCCAGAGTCCTTCAGTAATTGGGCAGCATAAAAATGTAATAAATAAATAAATAAAATAAATAACTCTACACTGTGAGAGCTTACAAGGGGGTAGACTGCATTCATCATTTGAAAGAGCTTCTGGATCCCTTATTGCAACTATTGAGTCCCAAAGCTTGAATAGCTCCTGCACTGTGTATATCAATTTAAAAAGCAAAGATCTGTGAGATGATTTGTATAGACATTTTAATAGCACAGAATATCATCAGGGTATCTATGTCTAAGAAGTCCCAATAAGGGCCAACTTGTTGATGTAGTGCCTTCTGGTGAGCAATATCTGGTGCCTCGAACTGTCAGATAGGCAACAAATAAATTTAATGTTCCCTGGTCTTGCTAATCAAAAATAGTGGCATTTTATAAAATGATTGTTTACTTACAAGTATGCACACTAAGCAAAAATTGACAATTTAATGAGACTCACCATGCTTCAAAATGGTTCAGAAGAATGGATTCAGATCCCATTGAAATGGAAGCACCTTTGGGCCATTCATTAAATTGCCCTTTTTTAAGGCTTCCATGCGTTCTTTAATAATTATATTAACATTTATAAATGAATTCCCTTAAGCAATGGCATTTCCTTTTCACACCCATACGGGAACTTGAAAAAAGTCAAGCTACCTTTCACTTTGTGTTTGTTTCTGCACCTAGGTATTTGAGTTTTTTTATGAGAACGAATTATGAAAATGATGATTGTTTTGCGCTCATCAAAAGTGTATACACCTTTTCAATATTACGATTGTGATGTATGGTACCAGTCCTAAACCTGAAGAAGATTCTAATGTATTTAAAGAGATCCATTTTCCTTCTTTATAAGCCATTTTGTATCTATACCTCCCAATGGTAGAAAACAAAGACACAATTATGAATCTATTCCATCTAAAACAAATTCTCTAAACAAAGATCTGCAAGCTCCGTATATTTATTTTACATATATCCATTTTGATTGCCATTTCCCCCCAAGGAATTTAATCTTCCAGCTAGCAGCAAGTGGTGTCTTTCTCACTTCTTAAGGGAATTCTCCAAGGCAGACCTATCTTATTTTCCAGTGGCCTCCCTCCAGTCATTTACTGCTGGGGAGGAGAGAGGAAGCTGTAAAATGTAGAGGGGATTGCTATAATGATGCGTTCCACAGTAGAATCCAAGAAACTGACAGCTAATGGGACAAATACTGAGCCAAGGATTTTCAGATTGCTGAAAATCAGATTTTCAGGTAGTTTCTTTTGAGGAGAAGGAAACAGAAGCTCACTTTCCCTGTTATAGCTCATCACCCCTTCTCATTTTCAGATGTCTCATATATGGATGTAGAACTGCAGTTTGAAGGCATTAAGGACAGTTGAAAAACTGTCTAAGTAGAACTGCAATGTATAATCAGTTAGATAATAACTTTCAAAGGTTCACCAATTACTAAAACAGATTTTAAAATAGATATTACTAAAAGTAAGGAGTAGGCTGAATGTACAACTATGCTGGCTACAATATTTGCATATAATAATCTAAAACTAGTGTTGCTTCTATAAGGCATCATTTTATGCATGTAAAGGCATGATCAATGCCTCCCAGCTCCCAGTTAGATCCCACAGAGTTGGCATGCTACGGGTCCCGTCAGCTAAACAATGTCGGCTGGCGGGTCCCCGAGCTAAGGCCTTCTCTGTGGTGGCGCCGGCCCTCTGGAACCAACTATCTGTGGAGACTAGAAATATCCCTAAATTGCTGGCCTTCCGCAGAGCCACTAAGACTGGCTCTATCAGTGGGCCTGGAACTGATGCTCCCCCCACTTTTTTCTTGGAAGAGTATTGATTGATGTGTGATTGGGTTTTAAAAATTTTAAAGATTGTATATCATGGTATTGTATTTTAATTGTTGTAAGCCGCCTCGAGTTCCCTTTGACCAGGGAAGAGGGGCAGGGTATAAATCTAATAAAATAAATAATAAATA
>JANHGC010006019.1:31170-42755 GCA_027560395.1 Boaedon fuliginosus | reverse complement strand
GTTTTTCCAGTTTTTGTAGGTAAAATTAGGTACCTCGGCTTATATTCGGATCGGCCTATACTCGAGTATATACGGTAACATATTGAAGGAAAGAAATTATGATGTAACCTTAGGGAATAGATTAAAAAATCCTTTAAAACCCAATATCAAAAAACCTGGAAGCTTCTTTATAATTTTTATTTTCTTTTTCTATTTTCCTTCTTACTTATTTTGTATTCTTCTTTAAGTTCTTTCTTTTAAATATTTTCACTGTTTTTATCTTATTAAAAGTTTCTTCAATAGAAATTATGTTAAAGAAGAAGATATAAAAAAACTAAAGTTCTTCACAGTGCTCAAAATGTAATTTAATATTTTTGGAAATGCACTCTAGACAAAAGCATAAAATTGGACAAATCCAGGCTACATGATCCCCACCACTAAAATAACTAAAAAGATCCTATCTTGTTCTTCTTTAATTAGTTATCAAGTAAGATATTTCATTAACTTATTTAGTGCCTGAATATGAACGTGAAATTTATTCCATTAATTGGCCTAAACTTTTCAAAGTGTAAAAAAATGAATGCAAATAATTTTTAATTAATTAAATTATTTAATTTCCTTAAGGGAAACAGCTGTTCTTGTTATTCTGTGGGAAAAAAATCAGTTAATGCTTAATCACTACTACCGCATAGTACAATTGTATCATACCATTTGTTATATTCATAGCAATAGTAGAGAAGAAGTGCAAATTCATTGACTAGAAACTTGCTATTTTTCTGTAGCTACGTAAGTCTTTTGTCTACAGGTTTCACAATAAGTACATTTTTCAGTTATCATTGGGAAACCACTAAAGGAAAATGTGAACACATTAGTTCTTTTCCTTACATTTCTATCTTAATTCCTCATTTTTTCCCCATTGCATGCCTTTTTCTTCAGCTTTTTAATATGTACTCCTTTGGTCTCCTTTGCTTTGAGAAGCTGATATATATGATTTGACTGACTAGTGATTTAATACTCATTCTCTTACATATCAGTGAAGGAGACTGAGGGAAAGGAATAATAAAGAATGAATCACAGGTACTTTCACCTGCTATTAATATCCTGTTTGGGGCTTGTAGGACTTTTGTATTATTTTTTCAAAATCCACCTGGTATGCAAAACTTCAGCAGAAATATTTTTATTAAAAACTGTGGTTAGTAATATTGTCTTTGCTGAATAACTAAAGTAAGCTCAAATGAAAGCATGAGTTAAAATGAAGCAAAAGAGACATGGGATCATGAAAATAAGATGCAGCTGTTGTAGTAAGTGGATGAATGGAAAGAAAAATCAAACAAATGGCAGAGAATAAGAATTTTCAGCTTACCTCAAGGGGAGTACAGAAGTGTATATGGAAATGTATTTTGTGGAAATTTCCATGGTATTAATAAAAGGGATATCTATAGAAAAGAGGGTCCCCTAATTATTATTTGGACTCTTAATTCTGATCATATAGAAATAAATAATGAATTTGTCCATTGTAAGAAATAAAGAGAGATTTTCCTCCTGTTCTCAAATGCATTATTTAAGATCTTTGGAATATTCACCTTAACTAATGTGTTTACTAGACCTGCCTGTGTCTACAGCTACAATCTAGCAAAACTCAATGCAATAATAGTGAAACATGTTGATGATTTATTTTAGGAGAAATAGAACCATTATATAATTTTTGTATTATTCAGTATACATAAATTTAATATCTCAGTTATGATACCTGCCTTTTTGCATGCAATCCCTCCCAAAAATCTATGGGGCTCCAATCATGTTGACATTCCCAAAGATATTAAAGACCTAGTTGTTTTCCCAGGCCTGGGTTACACTAGATAGATTCCCTAATTTGGTATTTTTGCACATGTTTTTGTGTCAAATGATTACATCACAATCTTCTTTACTTACTTTGTATTATATTTTTATTCTTTTCTATATTGCGAGTCAGTTTTAATTGGACAAAATTAAATCATATCCAGTAAAAATGCATAGTAATAAAAATAAAAATCAATAAACACATAGAAATAAATCATTTATACACCATTCAAAAGAGACATTAAAAAAAATCTCAGAAAGAAACAACAACACAAAAATCCAGAACAGCTCCTCTCCAGTAGCCAACTCCCAGATAAACGGGGATTAACACCAGACAAATAATTAAGCAGAACACAATACACTAATCAAGGAACTACTACTTAGAAAACCAAATCTTGATCAACACTGACAGGGCAAACTATTGTATATAAACAGAAAGCAAATCTCACACTGACTCTCAGCACATGTGTTACCTAGTTGCCCAATGAAACATCTGCAAGCTAAAACCAAACTCAGAAAGCACCAAGGACTCCATAGTTCAACCCTGAACTACATATATTTTCTCCTATTGAAAAATAAATATAGTTGGGATAATTCCAAAACAAGAGAATCCAAATGCCTACAAGAATCCTACAAAACAAATTTCATATAAAGAATCTTCTTTTGACTCTGGGATTACATTATTTGTAATGTGGATTTTGATACAATTTATGTTCTGTCCCACTCCCAAAAACCACGGATCAGGACTACTGTTTAAAAGCACAGTGTTTTATTTAAACAGAAAACTGTAAAGTCCATCTTTTTAAAAGACCAAGGAATAGTACTAGTGCCAGTAGCCCCTGCCACATTTCCCAATTAGTCCAGGCAAAATGCCAAGTGATAAGGCACTCACAAAGGCAGAGATGATAAACTCCGAACAGGAATTCCAGTTACAAGGCTTGAATACACGATGCTGTTTCTCTCAAGGTTTCAGTTTGTTCTCTGTAGAGGGTAGATCCCAACCACACCCCTTTTAACTGCTCTTGGGTGTGGTCAATTACTGGTCAGCTGTAGCTCAACCTCTGCCCCTCTTACATTGCTGCTGTCTTCTGAGGAGCTTCCTTGTCCTGGTGTAACTCAGAGTCACCTCCCCACTACTGTCTGACACTATCGGCTTCTGATAGCTCGTAGAGGGGCCAACATCTGGCACAATGACAACAGTTGGCCTTGCCTCCGATCCTGACTCCATCTCTCCCTCAGAGTCAGAATCTGCCAGCAGTTTAGCAGCACGCTGTGGAGCCACAACAATTTACTTCCATTTTATTGATTGTGAATTGGCCAGAAAATTGATACAATGGTAAAACATGCAGTGTTAAAAATAAAGAAATAAAGAGTGTGGAGAGAGAAAGCAGGGGAAGAATATTGCAACAAGTCCTTTGAATGGGGAACATATTTAGCAATCACATAAAGCTAAGATCTGCAGAGGAAGAGATCAAATAGGTATATCAATGGCTATCTGGAGCCCTGGCTAGAACTCTGAACAGGAGTATTTCATACTGTTGTATTTTGTTGTAGGTTTTGGTTGTTAAAATTTTACTGAGTCTCTTTGATACAATACAAAGGTTACTGTTTTTTCAAATCAGAATAGGCTATTGGCATATGGGATTACCTCATTTTAATTTCAGTGATAAAGTCTGCTTAACATCCCATAGATTTTTTAAAAAAATTTAGAATTGGTCTGGTATTGGTATCAAACACAAAAACTAAGAACTGATCTTACCCAGAGTTTTAGGATGAACTGTCAAGCAAAGAACACATTAAATTATTAAAATGTGGCTGGGTTGATACACTTTTAATCTGGTTAGCTGCAGAAATCTAAAAATATGAAAAAAACCCAGATTTTGAAGTCTAATTTGCTTAGCAATTAGCTCCCATCAGCTTGGTGAGTGAGCTAAGGGTATCTACACCTTAGCTTGTGATTAAAATTATTTTAATGATAGCTAGTCTTGATTTTAATTGTGTTGTTTTTATGCTTAGATTTCTTTAATGTATACTTTTAATCACTCTAAGCAGTTGTGTATTGTGCATATGGAAAAGTGGGATATAAACAGATGTTTTGCGTAGTAAAGCAACAGTTATATTTTCTCTCCTACTAAGCTATCAATCTTGATACTTATTATTACATGACTTTAATATGGGAATTTGTCATTAAAAAAAATTATGCAGTGTTTTCTCTCCACAAGTAGTCCTTAATTTTGTTTAGTGACAGTTCAAAGTTATGATGGTTTAGGAAAACATGTTTTACATCCTTTACTTGTTCTTTTGACTGTCATGCTACCACCACAATCGTGTGATTGCAATTTGAACACTTGGCAACAGACTAACATTTATGACCAGCTGCAGCATCCTATCAACACATGGTCATGATTTGTAACCCTTTTTTGCCAGTCATTTGGGGAAGCCAAATACACTTAAGAAATGTGATTTGCTTAATAACTGCAGTGATTTGCTTTATGATCACATAAAAATAGTTGTAAAATTGGTTTCCAATCACATGGTGACTTGATTTAGGACCACATTGAAATACACATACATATATACATAGAGGGAGGTTGTTCTTGAAAATTATGCTTAACTTGTTGGATGCCTGTCAACCATATTTAACATGATGTCCAATTTCCTTTATTTTATTTTCAAGAACAACTTCTCCCTATGTCTGAAGAGAAAAGTTTTTGATCAGTGTTTGCTATCTGCTCTAACTTATGCTGGTGAAACATGGACACTAACCTTGCAATTGATACAAAAGTTGTGAGTGGCACAAAGAGCCATGGAAAGATACATGCTCAACATTACAAGTCAAGATAGAAAGACCTGCACATGGATTAGAGAACGAATAAAAGTATATGATATCACCAAGAGAGAGAAAAAATGGAAATGGAAATGGACTGGTCACATAGCAAGAACTGATGGCAGGGGGACCAAGGCTGTCATAGAATGGATCCCACTTGATAAAAAGCATCCACAAAAGAGACTTAAAACAAGAGGGATTGATGACATTAGCAGGTTTTGTGGGCCCAATTGGCAAAAGAAAGCTCAGGATCTTATTGGTTGGAAACATGTGGAAGAGGCCTTCATTCTGCAGTGGATAGGCAATGACTAAAATGATGATGATGATGACGATGACATATATACATATATACCGGTACATAGAGAGAGAGAAATCTAATCTAAATTCTAATAAGTAATAATTGGCACATAACACGCCAGATTTAGGATGAAAAGAAGAAAATATGGGTAATTTGTGTGGCAATTCCAGGGGATAGTAGATAGAAGACAAATAATTGGAGATCACAAAGTATAAAGATCTGAAAATCAAAGTGAAAAGATTATGGCATCAACTGGCTATGGTTATTGACACAATGGATGCCTTTCAAAAAAAATCTAGGCAACACTTAGAAAATCATTGACAAAATTTCCATCTATCAATTACAACAACCACTTAGGATGCTGGCAGCAACCCGTATCAATCATCAGTGGCAGTCAATAATATTTGTAATACATTTTTAAATGTTCAGTTGACTGAGTTTATAAAGTTTATAATAATAATTCATAATAATTCATAATAATAATAAATTGCAGATTGACTACAAACAATGCATGATGAATTAGCAACTATAGGACATTGGAAGATCTGCAAGAAATACCATTTGCTTGCAAATCAGAACTGGTGGAATCATAAAATAGGGAAAGTAGTAAAACAATGAAGAAGCTAAGGTGCTCTGGGACTCTAGACTTCAAACAGACACCTACCACATAACACCCCAGATTTAACAATTGTTGATAAGAAAGACAAAAAAATATGGCTAGTGGACAAGGAAGTACAGACAGCAAAATAGAAGAGAAAGAAGTGGAGAAGATAACAAAATACAAAGGTCTGAAAATAGAAGTAGAACTACTGTGGAAAAACAAAGCAAAGGTAGTAACAACAGTCATAGGAGCCTTGAGTGCAATCCCAAAACAATTAGAACACCACTTAAACACAATCGGCATTGACAAATTCTCCATAGTGAATTGCAAAAGGCAGCTTTATTTGGAACAGTTTATATCCCCTGAGTATATCTGTAACACCATCAGACATTAACATGCTTCTCCGAGGTCCTTATGAAGGCTTGATAGATGAATAAAAATGCCAAATCCAGTCTAAAATCTGTTTGACTCTGCAAGCAAGCAATAATAATAATAATAGAATTTGATTCATAATTCAGAATAAGAGACTCGGTAGCACAGTGGTTAGAGTGCAGTACTGTAGGCACTTCTGCTGACTACCTGCTGCCTGCAATTTGGCAGTTCAAATCCCACCAGGCTCAAGGTTGACTCACCCTTCCATCCTTCCAAGGTGGGTAAAATGAAGACCCAGACTGTTGGGAAAATATGCTGACCCTGTAAAACCACTTAGAGGGGACTGTAAAGCACTATAAAGCAGTACATAAGTGTTGCTATTGCTATTGCTATAAGGGTATTGAAATATGTCAGGTAGGCATATCTATTGGACTAGATAGAGTAAAAATAGATACATAGATATTTAGAATATCTAGAAATATTTAGAAATAGTGATGTATCACTTAATAGAATGCACTTATTGTTCTTAAAATTAATTGATAGGGAAGTATGGAAAAAAACATTCAGCTAACTTCCTTTTGCAAACTGATGAAAAAAACAGTTTTAATGGAGCTCAGGGTTGACTTGGAGAGTTCTTTGTGTTTTCTGAGCTTAGTTGTTTGCTTGCATATGTTTCATTACCCAAGTAGGTAACATCTTCAGTAAAAGTGAATTTGGGGTTTGTTGCCTGTTTATATATAAAACATTGCCTTGCTAATTTATTGGATTATTTATTGAATGTATTGTGTTTTCCTCCTTGGTGATTCCTTAATTAGAGTATTGTACTTTCTGTTTGGGGTTGATGCTTGCTTATTTGAGTGTTGGCTGATGGAGGGGATCCCAAAGGTGCTTTTTTCCAGAGGGAACTGGACTTTCTTGTTTTTCTTTGAAGACATTATGCTTCTCATCCATGAAACTTATTCAGTTCTGACTGGATGGTGGAGAATAGAAGGATTTATATTCCTTGTAGACAGCTGGTCATTTGCATTCTTTTAGAGAGTGGTTGAGGCCATTTGGAGGTTTATCTATGTCCTCAGGGCCACCTGAGTAGTGCAAATGGATGTGGAGCCTTCCTGGAACTGCTGAAAGGACTGTGTTGTAGACTGGAGATAGATGGTGCAGTATCCTTCCCACTCTGTTAAGAGAAGACTGTTCAATTTTGACATATGTGGCCTCTTTAACTCTTCTTTCAAATCAGTGGTCCTCTCTGTCCAAAATGTGAAGTTTGCTGTCTTCAAAAGAACAGGCCTTTGTCTTTTAAATGCAGATGGACTGCTTAAACAAGAAAGTCCAGTTGCCTCTTGAAAAAGCATATTTGGGACAACCATGACTGTGTGACTGAGAATCTCCATAGACAGTGTTGGAGGGGATGTGTTCTAATGATTTTTTTTTCCTTTCCAAGTTTCCTTGTCTGTTTTGAAAGGTAGGCAGATGTGGTTTACCTCTCTCTGTCTGCTGCTGGATGATTTCTCTGAATTCCCTAGTGGTTTGGATTTGGCTTAATCTAAAATGCTAATAGCTTCCCAATTGAAACTGTGGTTGAATCTGTCCATGTGTTATGAGATTAAGACATTTTTGTCATGCCTTACAATTGCTAGTTCATGGAAGTGCTGTGCTAGTCTCTTGTCTATCCTACATATTCACTGTTACAATCTTTGCATCATATACTGTAACCACACCACTGATGAAGTTACCTAATTAGATAATGAAACATTTGCAGCCAAACACCCAAGGTCAGAGGACGCCAATGATTACACAAATACAGTTTTGCTACATGCACTCAATAGGGAGTGTATGTAATCCTAAATATCTGGTTAGATGAATTAGTCATGAACATCACATGTATTTTTGTTCCATGGGTAAATTTAATTCTGGTCTGTTAAGAAAAGCTTTATAATTCTGTGATATATTGAAATGGACAATTTGGGGCTCCATGACTGTAGGTGGTGTAAGTGTCATCCCCCCTCAGAAATCTAACTCATTTCAATAAGAGGTAGTGCAGTTTCTTCGGATTTTGAGACAATACAACTGCAGTGTAGACTCCCAAATTGATTTAGCAGAGAAGAATCACCCTCTCCTCTAAAAATGCCTCTGGGGGGGGGGAATGAAAATCCCCTCACAGCTATTTTGCTTTCTTGTATGGGTACCCTGTGGCTTTCAGATGCTCAAAAAATATTTTCTAAAGTTTTTAATCATCCAAAAGGTGATTCTCTTCTGCAGTACTATATGTAGTGCTTGGTTTAACACACCCCTCAATGCCTTCTTTTTGAAACATGGGTTAAAGTAATATTTTAAAAACATGTGGCATAGTGTATAGTTTTAACTCAGTATTCTTCTGGTGCTCAGTTATCAAGTCAGTGCTTTTTTAAATTTCTGACTTTTTTATTTTTATTTATTTATTACATTTTTATGCCGCTCAATTCCCAAAGGACTCTGGGCGGCTTACATGGATAGCAATAGCACTCAGATTTTATATGCTGCTTATCAGAGCTTTACAACATTCCCAACATTCCTTAGAAATGATTAATAAAAATACAAACAGACAATCACATGTTGATTTGTGCAGACCAATTAAGGCTAGCCTGCAGCATCAGCATGAATACACAATTGACTTAAAGGACAGTGAACCTTCATAATATGCTGTCTTGAAGTTTTACTGTTTTTTAAGAAATTGTGGTAATGGGCCAATTCTGTATTTAATTCAGAAGGAGATATGATAAACAACTGAAAGCAATGTCCAGATGTACTCCATCTAACTGAAAAAAAGTTATTTACAAGCTTACCGTTCATTTGGGCCCATACAGAATCTCAGAACTGATGGGCTATGATCCAATCCACTAGCTGAATCAAAGCAGGACTCAAAGAAATAAATAATTGTGCCTTTTCCACAGAGCAACTGGCCTAGCATATAGTATGAGAAATTTTGCTGGTCTTGGCAAATGGAATTCTTTAAAGGATTCAGTAGGTGATATAATGTGGGGTTCCAATGCTTAAATAGGGGATAAAATAGTAAAAATGCAACTAATAACTGCTCCAAGGCCATGACTTGGATTTTTCTTTGCTTAGGATAGCAAAAATGTAACTTCTAGATACCATGATATATATTGCCATGAGCTATTACATTCATTCGAAAATGCAAAATCTGTGTGCTTTTTATCATTGTTTCTGCAAGGTGAACTATGTCTATTTCCAGCTTTAAACTGCGTTTTCTTGAAGAAAATACTTAGAGCATAGAAAATTGGCTCCAGGTGGCCATCACTCTTTGAAGGCTTCTTCAAACCCACAGGACAAGGTCTAAAGTGGGTTGTAACTCCCAGGCCAAATAAGGTTTCTGTCCATGTCTAGACAGACTGTTTTTGATTCTGATGTTGTGGATCAAGCTACGTATATATTTTGTATCTCCTTTCCCCCCACACTTTCCATTCAAGCTCCTATTGCTGCCAACTTTCTTGGTCTGTTTCATATTAAATAGCATAGTGAATATGACTCTTTCTTCACTTTGTGGTAGGACAAAATTGTTTTGCTGTTGTTGTGCCAAATTACTGTAGGTATCAGAAGTTGATGTAATGGCCATATTTAGGGTTATATCCAATTTTTTTCTTTCTCTTATATGAGGAATGTTCCTTTGATGGAAAGAATCTATTCTATAAAAGAGAGGTGGGGTGCGGATGTGTGTTTGTATGTGCTTTATACAAACTTTCAATTCTGTACCAATCAACCTCAAATTTGCCAGATAGGTAGAAAAACATAGTAAGAAATGCACTGTCAGGGTCTGGAAAAGGTAGGGTTCATTTTTGACCCTTTTTGGGAGGGGCAAACATGAAACAAGCAGCAATTCTCCACTGCACAGCTGCAGATTTCTTTACGAGGCGCCATTTTTAAACTGGCAATCCCTCGCTCAGCTCTCCTTCCCAGTGGGTGAGCGGGTGAACGGGCTGGGCTACGTAGTTGGCGGTCACCTGCCTTGTGGGCACTGGGTCAACATTGCATAATGTCCGGAGCGCGTGCGTGCATGTGCGCGCGCGCACACACACACACACACACACACACACACACACACAGGCTGCTTCCCAACCCCCCACCCCTCCAGCTCTCCTTTCAGCTGGGAAGATTCCGGAGCATCAAGGAGTTTGAGAAGCTGTCTGCACTGAATCTGGGCCGGAGAGCACACACGCACGCATGCACACACACACACAAACACACACAGGCAGCTCCCCAATGCCCCCCCCCCCGGGCAGAATAAAGCAGCCTCCCAGCAACTCTCCTTTCAGCTGGGAAGATTGCGGAGCATCAAGGAGTTTGAGAAGCAGTCAGTACTGAATGTGGGCCGGAGCGCATGCGTGCGCACACACACACACACAGAGAGGGAGAGGGAGAGAGAGAGGCTGCTCCCCCCCCCTCAGGCAGCATAAACCAGCCTCTCACCAGCTCTCCTTTCACCTGGGAAGATTGCAGAGCATCAAGGAGTTTGAGAACCTGCTGAGCCTGGACAGGCTTCAGAATCCCCACCCCCAGCGGGGAGGAGATAAGGAAAGAAGGAAGGAGAGGGGAACAAATGAAGGAGGAATGAAGGAACATAGATACAGGGAAACAGAACTAAGGAAGGGAGGGAGGAGGGAACGAGGGAGGGAGGGAGGGAAATGGCAGTCCAAAACAAAATTACCAGAGCAACGCCGGGTAAGCAGCTAGTCCCTGATAAAAATAGGAGAGAAATAAATTAATATTTTAAATTAAATTGTTTGGTAAAGTACCCTAGATATTTTCATTATGTAGTTTCCATTTCACATCTAGCTCTTACATTAACTTTTGTTGGTAGCATAGCACAATAAATTAATAACATACAGTATACATATTTTACTGACTTTTGAAAAAAATGTGTTATGCCATAATATGGTTTGTTTGGATACAGGTGGACAAGAAATAAGTATAACACTTGTAATCATTATTTTTTAAATTATGTATCAAAATAATTATAGAATTCTAGCCTTGAAATATGAACAAATGACTGGCACTTTTGTTCACCAAATCAAGATAAGGAAGAAAGAGTCAGCTTCTTTAAACTACTCTTAAAAACACTGGCAGGCTGTGTTGCTCTTGGTACCCACTCTCCCAGCACAGAAACAAAGGTTGAACTGGCAACTCAAATCCTTTCTACATTATATGGCTGTGGAAGGGTTACACTGTTTGCATTCCAATTACTTTTAGATCAGGCTCTTCAGAAAGAATTTTTACGAAGGGAGTCTTCTTGATATTACTTCATTTTATGAAATATTGCCTTAGAATATGTGAATCTAATCATTTGAATTTCTTTTTTTTAATAATTTTTTAATTTTTTATTTCTTTACATATGCATCCATCTTGTGTGTGAACAAAGTTGGTTTTACGTATCATTCATATTAATCCAATTCATCATAACAATGTCATTAATTTCTATCACATTTATCAAATTTAAAGTATCCTCATTATATTACTTAAGCATACATAAACAAAAAAATACCTAGCTCCTCATCTTTATCTCTATCTTCCTCTATGTCTTTCTTGTTAAATCTAAACATTTCTCTATTATATATAAACAAAGTTACTTCTAAGCATCATTCATATAATCCAATTCATAATAACAATGTCATTAA